>JAHWFP010156828.1:0-20302 GCA_023313725.1 Lithobius niger
TGGCGTCATTTAAGACTTGCCTCTGAGATGACCGCGCAGAGCAAATAATTAGTCGAGGCAACAAGGTGCCAATTTCAACTTCTTTTCAAGGAAACAACGTACCAGTTTCAACTTCTAGCCAAAGAATTGACACACTCGTTAGGTTACATGTTGTCTTCGTTTCTACTATGAGCCTTTGGTTTATAATGTAAGAAGAAGATAGGGACCATCCTACGCCCATTGAAAGATGTTGTTGTAATGGCATAGGGGCGAAAGAGTATGGTGATTTTCGATTTCAAAGTGCTCCTATGAGCAATCAAATTGCTCGATATGGACATACTTAGGCTCTCGGAAAGGTGGTGATGTATTCTTTTCAACAATGTTAATCACATTTGTGTATCTTAAATAGGGACCGGCCTACGCCGGTTGAAATGCGTTTTTGTAATGGAGTATGGCGATTTTCAATTTCATGCTCTTACGAGCTACCTTCCCTAGATGGACATACTTAGGCTCTTCTGAAAGGTAGTGATGTATTCTTTCCAGAATTGTTAATTACAATTGTATATATTAAATTGGGACCATCCTCCGCCAATTGAAAGATGTTGTTGTAATGGCATAGATTTCAAAGTGCTCCCATGATATATCTAAATACACTATACGGACATACTTAGACTTTCTGAAGGTGGTGACGTATCCTTTCCAACAATGTTAATCACATTTGTGTATCTTAAATATCTTAAACAGAAACTGTTCTACGTCCATTGAAAGGTCTTGTTGTAATGGAGCAGCGGCGAAAAATGTATAGTGATGGTCGATTTCAAAGTGCTTCTATGAGCCATCTAATTTTTCTAGATGGACACACTTAGGTTCGTCTGAAAGGTGGTGACACATTCTTTCTGGCAATGCTAATTACAATTGTATATCTTAAAATAGGCACCATCCTACTCTCATTTAAACGTGTTGTTGTAATGGCGTAGTGGTGAAAGAGTACCAGGATTTTTTATTTCAAAGTGTTCCTATGATCTATCTAAATGCTCTAGATGGGCATACGTAGGTTCTTCTGAAAGATGGTCATGTATTTTTTTCAATAATACCAATCACATTTGGGTATCTTAAATAGAGACTGTCCTACGTCCAATGAAAGGTCTTGTCGTAATGGCATAACGGCGAAGGAGTGTGGTGATTTTCGATTTCAAATGGCTCGTATGGGAGATCTAATTTTCCTTCATGGACGTACTTAAGGTCTTCTGAAAGATAGTCATGTATTCTTTCCAGAAATGCTAATTACAATTGTATGTCATAATAAGATAGTGCATAAGAGCACTTTGAAATCGAAAATCACCATGCTCCGTCACTGCTACACCATTATGACAACACCTTTCAATGCACGTAGTACGGTTTCTATTTAAGATACACAACTGTGATTAGCATTGTTGGAAAGAATACATCACCATCTTTAAACGAGATTAAATATGTCCATCTAGGGTAATTAAGTAAGTCATTGGAGCACTCTGAAATCGTAAATCACCAAACTCTTTCGCTTCTATGTCATTACGGCAACACCTTTGAATGGGTGTAGAATGGTCGCTATTTAAGATATACAATTGTAATACATCACCATCTTTCAGAAAAGCCTACGTATGTCATTCTAGAAAAATTTCATAATACATACGAGCACTTTGAAATCGAAAATCACCATACTCTTTCGCCGCTATGCCTTTACGACAACACCTTTCAATGGGCTAGGACGGTCTCTATTTAAGATACACAATATTGTGATTAGTATTGTTGGATAAAAATACATCACCACTTTAAAGAAGAGCCTAAGTATGTCCATCTAGGGTTATTAGAGCGGTAACAGGAATGGTGCTTAGTCAGTGTAATGCTATACACTATAATTATGCTAAAGTACTATTTTCTATTATTTTGGCATAAAATGACAAATTTGGAATGTTAAATATCAACATTGAAAGCCCAGTTTTTTCCCCAGAATTGGCGTCGATCAACTACATTCGATTTTTGGGGTCGTATCACAACAATTTCATTGCTTTAAAAATCTTAAGGATAACAATCGAACCGTTCAGCCTTCATCAAGTGACCATTTGTTCTGTTGTTGTTGTTGTTGTTGTTTTTGTTGTTGGTGTTGCTGTTGTTATTGTTGTTGTGACTCTTTGCCATCACCTAGAGACAGTGGCGTAACGTACAGGTAGGCTAGGTAAGCGTTGCTTACGAGCCTCTGCAACTCGGGGGCCCGCCAGGCGTCGAAATATGGACATAGACAACATCACTGAGATTTTTGCATTGAGAAAAACATGCTGAAAGTATAGCTTTAAGAGCCTCAAATAGTGAACTAAGTTACATTTCATGTTCAAAGTGCAATAATGTAGCTACTAAGCAAAGCTTATAATAATTCAGCAGTTAAGTAGTCAGTAGTCAGTTTGTAACGTAATTGTTTGCATTCGAAGAAATTTGTTGGGGCTGAAAAGTTCTTGGTTGTTCGGGTAACGTAAACCAAACAATGTACAGTATGTGTATCCTTCGAAAAGGTCAAAGATTTGGAGGGGGGAAGGAGGCAATAAATGGGGGGAGAGCCCGACCATAAATTTTGCCTATGGGCGCAGAGACACTTTCAGCTGTATTCCCGAAATCCACTCAAATGTGAGTGTGAGAGGGCAAATGTGAGTGCAAACATCTAAGGTAAGGGTCAACAATTTTAGTACAGCCACAAAAGCGAATGTGAGTGTCCTAACATCTGAAAGTATTTCTATAGATGCGTTTTGACCCTTGCTCACCTTTAGCCCCCACTCACACTTGTGTGGATACTTGGAATACACCTGTTTGTTACGCCACTGCCTGGAGAGTGAACCAATGAACTGCTTTTCAATTTTATTGCGAAAAAACTCAGGTATTAAGAAAGCCCAGGTTCTTGTAACATTTATTGGAATGTGACTGCAATAATGTTGTTGTTGGGATAATTTGCTCTCACCTAGAAATCGAACCAGTGTGTTGATTTTTTTTTTTTTATTGCTTAAAATGTAGGACCAGATGACCCGCTTTTCAACTTTTACAGCTTAAAATAACGGACCAGGGTCTTTTGAAAGGTATATAATGTGACTGCTATATTCTTGTTGTTATTATGCTTCTTGTATGGACATTCGCTCTCACCTACAGATCAAACCAATGAACCTAATTTCATTTTTCATAGCTTAAAATGTAAGTATTAAGAAACCCATGTTCTTGTAAAGTTATTTTAATATAACTACAATATTCTCGGTTTTTTTATTGCCGTAAATCCTCTATTTGTAGCCCCGGCTACGAAAAAAATCAAGCCATTTTTACCTGGCTACAATTAGAGACTCGGTTACAACTAGAGACCGGCTTCTACAAAATTTAGAAAGGAAATTCACGGTATTAAAACATGTAGAACATGTGACTGACATTAAAAACGGTAAATAATGTCACATGAATGCCTTTACCATTATTCTTTAAGTTGGATATGGTATCTGTTTATGTGACTGACATGCTCTTTCATAGAATTTTTTCAAAATAAAGTCATTTTGATCCGGCTACAACTAGAGATCCGGCTACAAGAATAGATCCGGCAACAACTAGAGACCGGCTACTGCTAATTCATGCTTGGAAACCATCCGGCTACAATTAGAGACCGGCTATAAATTGAGGACCCGACCACAAATACAGGATTTACGGTTTCTTCTTGTTGGAACAATGAACCGATTCTAAAATTTGTCTATTTTAAAATGCCGATAATTATGTAGACCAAAACCTTTTGAAACTTGTTTTAATGAGACTTCACACATTCTTCCTGGTGTTCTTGTTCGGATTTTATCCTCTCATCAAGAGATCGAACCAATGAACCGATTTTAAATGTTTATTGCTTTAAAACGTCTGAAATAACAAGGCCTTTAGAAAGTTATTTTTATGTAACTACAATACTCTAGCTTTTCTTGTTGGCACTTTTTGCTCTCACTTACAGAACGAACCTATGATACTCTTGTAAAATTCTTATGACTTGAAGTGTGATACGTGAGAACAAGGCCCCAGAGGCATTTGAAAGTTTTTTTTTAATGTGACTACAATGGTCTTGGTGTTGGTTTTTTGTGTTGGGTATTTTTTGAAGTCACCTTGAGATCGGTACAATGAACCGATTTTAAATGTTATAGCTTACTAGTTGTACCCGTGCGCATTCTGCGCACACCCCCCCCCGCCTCCCTCCAGGTGTTTGGTCTTTGGTTTTAAATTTATCAAACAGAAGACCGAACATGTGAATGGCTCCCACATATGCCCTCTCCCCCACAATTACTTTAACCCCCGATCCCCACACTCCTGTCCCCTTCCCCCATACACGCTTGCCCGCCTCCCCTTCCCCGAAAATGTCGCCCGTGACATTCTCCCTTTGGTGCAGCCCCGGAAAAGTCACTGGCGTGTGTTTGGCTGAAGGCTAAAAAAAACGTATCACTGAGAAATCCAGCATTCAGTAAGCAAGTAACCTCATGTTTAAGTTAATCCTTTGAAACAATACACTTCGGTAGCGCGCATTGCCCGCCACACACACTTTCCCTGGCACCCTCTCCCGCACCCCCCGAAAACGCCGCCCCGTGACATTTCCCCTTTGGTGCAGCCCCGGAAAGGTTGCATGCGTATGTTTGACAGAAAGCTATAAAAAGCCCTGAGAAATCCAGCATTCAGTAACCCTTGTGTAAGTTAATCCTTTGAAACAATTCACCTCGGTACCGTGCGTGGCGACATTGTTGCAAGCAACGATTGTTACTTCCCACTTAAAAACGATTCACCACCGGTTCTCGTCAGATCCCCGAAGTTAAGTAGCATTGGGCTGGATTGATACTTGGGTGGGTGACCGCCTGGGAATCTGGCTGTTGCAGACATAGGGCCTTAGGGCTTCGGGCAGATGACCAGGAGTGGTTAACGCTCGTTAAACCCTTTGGAAACCTTTGGAAAAACAATTCAACTCCTTTCTGGAAGTGAACATTTAGGAAATAAATGCGCCTTTCCATCGTATTAGGCTGCCAATTTCGAGGTCTCGAAATTAAGAACCAATCGTCGTTTGGTTTAAAGTTGTCTGGTTTAGTAGACACGGGTTGTTTTTTTTTTTTTTTAGCTCAAACGCCGACAATGGCACAACAATACCACAACAATACCAAAAAACGAACCCAAAAACGGTGTGGCAGGTCTGGTAAGTAACGCCATCTCTTCGAAGACTTTGGAAAAAGTTTTATAACCCGAACTTGTAGTCCAAGGCCGTCAACAGACGGCAACATGGCAGGTTTGGTAAGTGGCACCATCTGTTCGAAGACGTTGGAAAAGTGTCCCAACCCGAATTTGAAGGCGAATCCAGTCAACAGATGGCACTACAAGGTGGGGTACTTGATTGTACAACGGAATGGCATGGCGGGTGACTTGGCTGCCTGCTCCGTATTATATATGTAGATACTATCCATTGAGCAGATATTTTAATGTGGTTGATTTGTAGATTAAGGGCTCAAAGAGAAATCTATGAGTGGACATTTTAGTGTGGGTGATTTATAGTACAGTAGATTATGGGCTTAAACAGAAATCCATTAGAGCACATTTTAGAGTGGTTGCTTTTGTAGATTAAGGGCTCAAAGAAAAGTTCCATGAGCAGACATTATGATGTGGTTGATTTGTGGATTAAGGGCTCAAAGATAAATTGATGAGCGGACATTTTAGTATGGGTGATTTGTAGATTAAGGGCTCAAAAAGAAATTCATGAGCGGACATTTTAGTTTGGGTGACTTGTAGATTACGGGCTCAAAGAGAATCCATGACCGGATATTTTAGTGTGGGTGATTTGTAGAATAAGGGCTCAAAGAGAAATTGATGAGCGGACATTTTAGTGATGGTGATTTGTAGATTAAGGGCTCAACGAGAAAACCATGTGTGGACATTTTAGTTTGGATGATTTGTAGATTAAGGGCTCAAAGAGAATCCATGAGCGGACATTTTAGTTTGGATGATTTGTGGATAAAGAGCTCAAAGAGAAATTCATGAGCGGACATTTTAGTTTGGATGATTTGTAGATTAAGGGCGCAAAGAGAAATCCATGAGCGGACATTTTAGTGTATGTGATTTGTAGATTAAAGGCTCAAAGAGAAATTCATGAGCGGACATTGGTGATGTAGAATAACCTTCTACTATCACTATCAATGGTGTTCCATCGCAGTCGCTTCTTAGATTCTCATTACATGATCACTCTTTGCCAAACAGTACGACATATAACCTGTTTTCGTAGTTTAGTCCAATATGTTTGGAATTCTTGCCGTAAAGTGGAATTAGAATGGTGACGTCGTTCGAATGGAATCAAGTAGCTTTAGGAAAATTATTATTTGGACGTACTACATCAATATTTACTGCATCTTCTGTGTCTAATGGATTTATAGGAGGCCAAAGGTAACTCTATAAACATATGGAATTTCCCATTAATCACGTACAACTTTGTCCATTCCACATAAAGCCTACCAAGTTCGCTAAAATTCACAACTCGGACTCACGCTTAGTCCAACAAATTTTCGATACCACCCAGATAACTTCATCAGGCCTTGAGAATTTTTCTGCTTTCTACATCAACAACATCGTTGTTTACTTCGTTGTTCACTACGTCGTCTGCTTTGCATACTTTTGCATTCGAATTCGGCCGCGACCGCAGCCTCCCGTATTTATTGGGCTGCATGCGCTGTGCACTCGTGAGTCCCCATTGATGGTTCAACCGCTCGTTGAGTTCTCTTCCTACTAGGTGTGTAACTCTAGGGAAAGCTGGGCCTTGGATGTTCATCAAAAGCTCCCCGTTCATTTCATGTTGTTGAATAGCAAGTGATTCAAGGCAACGGAGGTGGGAATCTCGTGCCGAATTTGACTTGAGCAGAGTGCTTGTGCCTTTCCAGTCCACCTTGAATCACTTGCTATTCAACAACATGAAATGAACGGGGAGCTTTTGAAAAATGAAATAAGTTGCATCGAGCGAATCAGTGTGATATTAGCAATAACAAACAAACCCTCCCATTATTCAGTTTAATGGATGATGATGGATTTCTAGTTGACAAATTGACTTACTTAGGATTTTTTTAATAATTTTTGTGGTAATTATAAACGTGTCTGTTGCATTTTTGTTGGTGATTACATTGAAATTGAGAATTTGTATACGACTGATAGAAACTTCCTGTTGAACTCCAGAAAGCGCTTAAGGAAAACGTATTTGTTATGTCTTGGTTTCGAATTTTGCGTTCCAGTTCCAGTGAGCTGTTGTTTTCCTATATTAATAGTCTTTAAATGTTTTGAGCTTAAAGAGTTCCCGAATTTTTCTATTTGCCTTGGTATTGCGTTAGTACGTAGGGATCGATTTTTCCCCTTAGTTGTGAAAGGCTATATTTTGCTTGTTTTAATAGTCTTGAAATAGTTTGAGTTTAAATAGTTCCCGAATTTTTCTGTTTGCTTTAGTGTTACGTTAGTATGTATGTGGAGGGGTCAATTTTTGTTTCCCCTAGTTATGAAAGACCACATACAATCCTATAGATAAGGACGAGGTTGAACTTAGTCCCTCTAAGTTCAAGTAATTCTAATCAGGTCATATTAAGGTGGTCCACATAACTGATATCTAGGGCAAGTTCAACACTGCAGCAGCTTTTCTGTCTCAGTTACCCCTACTACACGTGCCTTTCCCATAAAGGAAACTGGAGCAACTGTTTTGAACTTACAGCAATTGAATCATTGCCACCCTTGAGCAACCAGCCTAGAAGTTGACAATGAAAGATCGTATTTTGTCTCTAGTATATCATTACACAAATGATGGCTGGCCACTCAAGAGTGACGATTGACGAATAGGATTTAAAACCATTTTTAGCTAAGTGTAACGAGCTCTCCCTGGACCATCATGCAATATTTTGTGGTCGTAGACTTGTTATTCCAACTATTTTAAGACCATTAGTCCTGACTGAGTTACACTTGGGGTATTGTTGCATCATCCAAATAAAAGCGCTGGCACTTTCACGTGTTTGGTGCCCCAAAACAGAGGTTGCTTTAGAACACATGGAGCCATGTGCTTGTGAGCATGTGAGCATGTGAGCAGTACTTGTGAGCCATGTCTGCTAAATAGAGTTGGTGTACCTGCAGATTAGAAACATGTCTGTGAGAAACCAGCTACTGTGTGGAGTTGCTTCCACGTTGCTTTTGCGGGTCCTTGAGATGGTCACATATATCTCAATAATTTTAGATGATCATTCTAAATTCCCTTTTATACACGAGATGAAGTCGACCACAAGCACCAACATTATTCGTAATTTTCTACCTATGGGTATTGACTTTTTCTGCATTTCTTGTGAATGCAATGTGTTACAATTAAAATACAACCATACAATGAACGGTGCGTCAGTTTCATATGAATAGTATTCTTGTCGTTCTGACCTAATAAGCTCGGCTTTTAAAAGGAAGTTGCGGTATTATCTATAGCTATATGCGTCCTTATCGTCATGATTCGACGCATTGCCTACACCGTAAGTAACTTTTCTGTTGTCCGGCATTAACAATAGAGGACGAATTTTTTTTTTATCACTAGTGGCGTGTTCCTAATGTTGAAAGAAACAGCATTACAAACCCTATTAGTGCCTGTTCAATAGTGAAACGATAGAAAGGCACGATTCCCAGTCAAAAGTGAACTACTGAATGCCAAATTTCATCCAGACGTGTAATATAAAATACTTTGTCTTAGTAGCAGAAATTGTTATCAGTTTTATTTCCGTTGTGTAAAAACCAGAAAATTAACGACCTTTAACTCCTTCTTTCACCTACAAGCAGATGATACATTTCATTGGGAATTAGCTAATGGTGTTGGGGCGGAAAAAACCGCCATTTTCAACAAATTCTAGGTTGAATGGTTATTTCGTCAAATTTTCAAAAACCGTGAATCCATTACTTTCAGATAAAGTACCATAGCCTGTGGCCGCCTATGTAAAAATGACAGATATATTGATTAATGACTTTCTAACAATGATGTCTAACAATGTGAACTTCGCGGGCCAACCACTAGCGTTGCTCTTGATTTAAGCAACTAATATGGTGCAAATTTGTCATTCAGTAAACAACTGACTCCCAGCAACTGCCTTTTATGAATTTACTTTTGTGTAGCCGTTAATTGCAAAGATGGTCATAAATAGCAAAAATGTTGTTTTCATGAACGTTGTGAACACGTCATCTGTGGTCAAAATAACTGTTAATGGTCGATGTGACTCTTACGTTGTGTTTTACTTATAACGTTCTGTAGTCATTAAAGAAACATAATAATAATATTTGTGGAAAAAAATGAAAATGTGTGACATAATCCCAAAGGTGCTCGTACTTTGCGTTCGTAGACAGTGCGTCCCTAGACTCTTCTCCCAGACTCTTCATTCCTAGGACTTTTCGTCCCACAGACTATTCATCCGCGGACAGTCAGAAATTGAACATTTTTTTCCGCAAACTTTATTCTTTTTTTTTTTTGCCAGAGTCAACAGCTTACAGTTCTGAATGCGGCACGAAATTTCATTCTTAGTATATTGTGGCAGTGAGTTTCCAGCAATTCTGATTGTGGAGCCTGCTTTAGGATGTTTATTGTTCCCACGTGAAGCACGCTCCCCTCCCCCTCCAGTTTTGATTGTGCATACCCAGAGTTTCATTCTCTGTATATTCTGGCAATTCTGACTGGGGAGGCTTTAGGATGTTTGTCATTTCCGCACGAAGCATAGCCCCCCCTCCTACATTTCTTCTTGCCTGTGGCCAGATGTTCGCGCAACGTACTGTTCATTCTGGTAGCGTACATTTCCGTGGGACGAAAAGCCCTTGGGACCAAGGTCTGATACGAAATGTCCGGGGACGAACTGCCCTACTTTCCATGCCAACTCCACGAGGGGTAAGGGGCACATCAAGTTTGTGCCACTGCAGAGCCAAAATGGATGCCACCACGTTTCTCGACCTCAATCCTCAATCAGTCTTAACTGTCACCGTAGTGGTTGTCAGTAAAGATTGTGATATCGGTTCGGTCTACAAACTTGGTTGGAGCCATTTTGGCTCTGAGATCACGACATTAATTTTATGGGGAAAACTTGGTGGGAGTCTTTACCGTTGTGTGGTTTTGGTATGATACATGATGACTTCCGGTGTGGTTACTTGCCCATAGACTCAACTCAACTCATTGAATCATTTTTCTACTTACACACGAATGTGAAGGCTAAAAATAACAAATGGCTGCAGCAACTACCTAGTTGTAACCGGTCTTCTGTACACTTCAGCCACTTTTTCAACGAAAATGTTAAGGCGCACACCTCTATTATGCACTGCAGCAGCGATATCTATTACACAACCTAAAAGGAGTTACCATCAGAATTACCAGTTAAAAATGTGTTAGCTTTTAACCTGGTTTTAGATTTTAAGCCGAATTTTTAGCTTTCAGTCCTAATTTATTTTATCTGCCGTTTTAATTTGCTAAGTAGTAGCTAACAGAGAATTGGGGTTCGAGACTAGGCCTGTTCATTCATGCAACACGGTGTCAAGAGTGTTTTAATGCAGATAATGTGTGTAGTTAACGAAAATCTTCTGTTTTTTCACGGAAGTGAAATCAAATGTTATTATTTTTTTTATTTTTTTTTATGGTGCAAGAAATTTAATAATAATAATAAAAGTAATACAATTTTTTGCTCCAGAAAACAAATGGTAAGAGGGTCTCGAAAGACCACTTACGATTTACCAGCCGTTACAAACAAGATATAAAATAGTAAAACAATCAGTATCAATGGATAATTTGTCAGATACTGTAGACATTATTATATACAAGTTTAAAAACATTATTCAACAATAATGATTTCGTTGAGTTATGTCGAAAAAGCCTATTAAGCTATGAGGATGCAACGATGTTTTAATCTGCAGTGTTTTTTTAAAGTCCACTTGACTACCACTGAAAAAGGCGATGCGGACAAAATCGTTGATGTAAGCTTCTCAGCCGTTTCGGCTGCACAGAAGACTAAAATATGACTAGACAATGAAGCGGATTTTTCTGTGACAGTACGAGCTGCCCCACAACACACTCAACAGTTTCTAGGAAGAAATATGATAGACTGACCAAAAGGAGTTACAGCAAAGAGTTGGTCCCTTCTGCAATTGCCTCCTTTGTGAAAAAAAAATTTCACACGTTACTGTAATAATTATTTTTATTTAAACCACTGTCAGACAAAAGTATTTTTATTATCTTTGTTTTAAAGTTGTGATAAAAAATATCAAATTGTGCTGGGGAGTCGACACTGTTACGATTTCCATTACTCTTCAAGTTTCCTCAGCAGTTCAATTACTTTGGCCTCCTGCACTACCACCAGCACTACCACCAGCACTTCCTCCAGCACTTCCTCCAGCACTGCCACCAGCACCAACACTGCCACTTACACCAATTCCTAGAAATAACAAAAGAAGCAAAAATTAATGTTCGTATTATTTAGAAGTGATCGGCATAGTTACCTTAACTTTATTGTGATGTGTTTTTGACTAACTAAAAGAAGAACTTATTGTATCTTTATCAGTAGTAATATCACAAGAGCGTAGTTTTTATCGACAAATTTTCTCAACCACGAATAGCATTCCGAAGCTAAAAAAAATACCGAGCGTTTGCACGGGTGTTTTTATCAGCTTGGGAATATGTGACAAGTCCGTGGGAAAATTTATCGATGCTTAAACTATACGCTCGAATGGTATTTGAAGAATATACCGCCTCCTTTCAAAATAAAATTTTAAAATGAACCCTTCAAAACTCAACTTGAATAAGCTGATTCAAATCATTGCAATTGAAATCTTGGATACTGAATACACAGCTTTCGAAACGAACACGTGGCCAAAAATTTTTTGTTACATTTATTTATTTATTTATTTATTCCAAAGGACGTAAGCCTTTCGCGGGTCATCTGTCTTACAAAACAAAAACGAATAGTTAGGTGTTAAGTCAAAACAGAACAGGAACAAAATGTAACATTACTGTAAGGTTTCAGATACGCAGTGTTGCTGTACTGTTTAGTCCACTGCTGTATCAAATGTTTTTACCACTTTTTACTGTTCCACACGATAGATCGGCTACTGATTGGTGCATTCTACTTGGCTAAACGACATCGCCGGACAATGGTTAAAAACTAATTGTCCTAGTGTGTTAAGCACAACTCTAAACAAGTAATTCAGGGTTCGTATGAGTCCTTGAAAACCTGGAAATGTCCTGGAAATTAATAATGAAATTCCATGAGTGGAAAAGTGCTTTAAAATCGTGAAAACTGTTATATGTATTATCAGTAGGGCGATGAACGGAAAGTAGACGACTCGACTGAAGAATACCGTGCTGAAACAACTGGGCCTGAAAGTAGCCGGTTGTGTAGCCTCACATTGTTCTTCGTTTGTTTCGGCATCAAAAGTTTTGAAAGTTGGGCTATGGTTTTAATAGCCGAAGTGACCAGGACGGAAACGACCTGTCACCTCGACAAATTCAATACCTGTGATTTTATTAACAATAATTAACAATCTTATTACTCACACCGTTAACAATACTATTAGTAACGTTAACATTTTTCTCAACTAAACGGCTAGTTGAAAGTAGGCTTATGATTTCGTTGCTAATTGAAGGCAAGTTCATCGGTTAGTTGGTCGTTTCGACGACTTCGTTTCCTCCTTCTTCCCTTTCAGAGTTTAGTCTCATTTTATCAACTGTCTCCACGTAGTCGCTCTGGCTGCGTGGTGAGTTGCTGTTGAATAGAGTTAGCATTGGCATACCCCCTCAGATTCACTAGTTTTTGTTCCAGAACTCCCGTACTTGCAAGTAGCGTTACGGCAGTTGATCTTTGGAAACGGTTTTTGATTTTTCATTTTTACGTCTAGTCTGGCTTTCTCAGCTACCTGTCCACAGGGATATCATGTTTTTTCCAGTCTGTGTAATTTTATACCATCCCACAGCGTTGCTGTTTTACCAGTTTGGGTTTAGCGTAAAGGAAAAAGGCGTGGTGTGGTAATATGGGGATTGGAATTTTCGTTCAGTATGTTATGGAGCAAGCATTAGGGTTATTCTGATTGGTAATAAACCATTTACTTTCAGCACGCTCATGACGAGACGTAAATAAATTAGCATTTAAAAAACGCTTAAGCGTATAAAATACAGATGTAAGCCTTAATAAAACTCAGTGTTGTAAAGCAACAGATAGCCTACAAGAAAATGACATGTTAAGCCATCAGTATCGCACTAAGACGTTTAAAAAAAGCTCCAGCTTAGCAAACCTTAAAAAAAACTTAATGCTTTAAATGACCAATTACAAGAAGAGACATGTGTGCCATCAGCGTCGCACTAACCCGTGTAAAAGAATCCCCAGCATCCCAAAGAAGCCAGCTGTAGCTTCCTTTACACGTATTAGTGCGATGCTGATGGCTTACGTCTTTTTATTGTATATGTTCCTTTAGAGCAATAAGTTGTTTTAAGGCTTACAAAGCTGCACTTCTTTTCATTGTATCTGTTCCTTTAGAGCAATAAGTTGTTTTAAGGCTTACGAAGCTGCACTTCTTTCTATTGTATCAGTTCCTTTAGAGCAATAAGTTGTTTTAAGGCTTACGAAGCTGCACTTCTTTTTATTGTATCTGTTCCTTTAGAGCAATAAGTTGTTTTATGGCTTACGAAGCTGCACTTCTTTCTATTGTATTAGTTCATTTAGAGCAATACGTTGTTTTAAGGCTTACGAAGCTGCACTTCTTTTTATTGTAGTTGTTCCTTTAGAGCAATAAGTTGTTTTAAAGCTTACGAAGCTGCACTTCTTTTTATTGTAGTTGTTCCTTTAGAGCAATAAGTTGTTTTAAGGCTTATGAAGCTGCACTTCTTTTTATTGTATCTGTTCCTTTAGAGCAATAAGTTGTTTTAAGGCTTACGAAGCTGCACTTCTTTTTATTGTATCAGTTCCTTTAGCGCAATAAGTTGTTTTAAAGCTTACGAACCTGCACTTCTTTTTATTGTAGTTGTTCCTTTAGAGCAATAAGTTGTTTTAAAGCTTACGAACCTGCACTTCTTTTTATTGTAGTTGTTCCTTTAGAGCAATAAGTTGTTTTAAGGCTTACGAAGCTGCACTTCTTTTTCACGTATTAGTGTGCTACCGTTGACTTACACGTCCATTTCTCGTATCTGTTGCTTCACAGGACTACGTTTTATTAAGTCTTCACCCGTATATTGTTAAGAGTTTTTTTTAACAATAATATCTGTTATTTTTTTCTTTGGAGACATTTCACGTAAATTAAGTAGCAAGCATTTTGGTAAGATAATCGCGATTGAAGAAAATTGAGATTTTGAGATAAATCAATCACATTGAATTAGCATTCAAAAGGCCCTGGTTCTTGTTTATACCCCAGTTTTAAGCTATTAAAGTTGAAAATCGGTTCACTGATTCAGTAACACGACACGTTGGGGACTGTCCTGAACAGTTGACGTGCGTTCAAAGCTACTTACGTTATATAAGAGCGACGTAAGAAAGGCCCATGCAGAAATTGACAAGAACAGATTTGTAATATTCACTACTTTCTGTTGTGGTTACGTGACTTTGCATAACTATCATTCATGCTGTGTTTAAGTAGGTCAGGAGTAGAATCCCATGCATTCAAACTCGTCAAGGATAAAATTTCTTACCAACATACAACCACAGCCTTTGCAAAGAATATTATCGTAAGAATTGTTTCCAAACGACCAACATGGTAACACGTTGCTACCAAAGAACAAATGTAGTTCCCATTAAACAAAAACTTGCCCACGCCTCTCTACACTTTTCGTAATAACAAGGGTAATAATAATAATAATACTAATAATAATAATAATAATAAAAACATATGAAAACTGTTTCCTTGTTACTGTAACAAAATGCGTCTGTGACAAATAAAATTCCTCCAGAAATAAGGAAGAGATGAAGATAAGATGGTGCAAACTTTTGCGCGTTAACAGTCGTATAAAAGTTGTGAATCCACCCAAAACCAAAACTGGTATAAGAGAAGCTGCCAAGTTTCCAAAAAGGGTCAGCCGTTGAAGGTAATGATATCATTCAACTAGGGAAAGGACACTAAGGTTAATCCTATTAGCCAAGTTAATGGTATCGGAGAATATTTTGAACATTAAATGAAAACTTTAAGATTGCTCCCGCGAGTAGCAATGTTCTAGTTTTCATTTAACTGTTTAACTATTAGTCGGTGCGATTAACTTGGCTAATAGGATTAACCTTGGCGGCCTTTCCCTGGTTGAATGGTATTACTACCTTTAAAGGCCGACTCCTTTTGGAAACTTGTAGGCTTCTCGTATACCTGTTTTGGTTTTGGGAGGATCACAGATTACGGCTAAGAGGCCTTAAGGCCATTTTTTCCTTCTCATTGCCTAATCACTTATACATTACCTCCTCCTACACCAACACTCCCTCCTGCACTTCCTTCTGCTTCACCCTTTGCACCAGCTTCACCCCCTTGAGCTGCACCGACCAAACAGACAGCCAAGAAAATTGCAAGAATGGCTCGCATGATGACTCTGTGGCTCGTAGTAATAAAAATGGCTGGAACGTTTAAAAAAAAATCACATTTTAAAAGAATGTAAATAGAACAGAAATTCAGAAGGAAGTACATATTAGGAAGATAATTCTCGTAATTTATACGAACCTGCGCAATTAAACCAGACTGAATTTTTGCCTCAACGAAGTTACAATGGTAATTACGAGAATAGAAACATGCATTACAAGTGAAGATAACCCCAAAACAATCAGTATAAAAAAATGTGTAAAGCTGTTAAATGTATTAACGCTGACCTCTTTCGTATTCTTACAAATCTAGGCAGTAGGCCACGCCAAGTAAGTCAAGAGTCATCAGTTTTCAATCGTAAAGAACCTAATAGTAGTATAGTACAACACCACAGTATTAGTTATTTTAGTTTAGTCTTAGGGCTTATGACGTGCAGACCTCTAGACTCTTTAAACAATAAACGCTACTAGCTACTACCAGCGTAACATACAACGGTCTTGTAGGAACCCATATTGTTGTCACACTACCCCATTAATTTTGGTGTCTACTGGTGTTTGTTTTTGTTGGGGTCCAGAGGTTGATTACCCGTAGTTTTCCGTGAAAAATACATGTCATAATAATTCGTTTGTTACTGATTTTTATTGCAACTCGACGTTACCCTTCACATTGCCCAATTTCACGGTTACCGTGCAAAGAATAAAGAAGCTCGCCCTTTTTCATTGCTATCGTGCAAAGAACAAACGTGCTCGCCCTATGGCAGTATTTCCTTCGTTTGGTTTGGTTGTCATAATGACTGCCTTTCCCTGTTATTGACCCTCCCCATACTCCGGCGTAAGCAAAATATGGTATCCGGAAAAAACGTATACGAGCATTAGTTTGCTTCAGATAACTTAATGCTCCAAGAAATTTATAAAAAAAAAATATTTTTGCGTATTTATCTTCCATTTACAATTCATTTTTAGCTACTCTTTTCCTTAAACTAAACTTCTTTCGCCATCAAAAACGTCATATGAAATTCATAATTGAGCCGATTCATCTGTAAGAGCATAAGTTTGCTTCAAATGACTTACAGCTCCGAGAAGTATATTTAAATAATATCTTTACATATTTATTTAACTCTCCCCGTTTACAATATTCACATACTTAGCAGCTACTTTTTTCCTTAAACCAGCCTTTTTTCTCCTTCAAAAAGTCTATAGATCCAGAACATCATCTCCAATTCTTGAGATCTCCCTATTCTAGACTATCTCCACGGAATCATCCACAATTTTAATCTTACTAATTCGTATCAGTTTTTCAGCAAAATAGTATATTAGCACTGCTGGCAGGCAGTGCTTATTAGAGTTCGTTTGCGCGCGAGAATTTCAGAAAATTGGACAGGAGGAGGACCAAAAAAGGGTCAAAGGATTTTAGCGAGCGTTAACCGCACCCGGTCATCTGCCCGACGAAGCCCTAAGGCCCTATGTCTGCAACACCCGGAATGGATTCTCAGGAGGTCACCCACCCAAGTACCAATCGGGGCCAATGCTGCTTAACTTCGGTGATCTTACGAGAACCGGTGTTTCCAGCACTGCAAGGCCGCAGGAGGAGGAGGCGGAGCGGCTAACAATGTCAAAATGTTACAATGCTGCAACATGATTGATTGATTGATTGTTTAATAAGAGCATTACGACCTAATACATCAACATGTAACGATAGGGTAACAATAGGCGAAGTGCACAATATCGGATTATAGCTCACTCGAACAAGATGCAACAATGGTTGGGTGCCGAGAAACTAACATTGTCGTTGTAATTCAGTCCCTGGCCCAGTTAAGCGGCATTGGGCTGGATTGATACTTGGGTGGGTGACCACCTAGGAATCTGGCTGTTGCAGACATAGGGCCTTAGGGCTTCGGGCAGATGACCAGGAGTGGTTAACGCCCGTTAAACCCTTTAACCCTTTAACCCCTGGCCTATACCCCCGTAGGAATATTTGAGTGGACGGATGAAACCTATTACAGTGGTCAGGCACATTACAGTAGATTTAAAAAAACACAGGTAGACATCTGAGAAACTTCATCCGAATTTTCCAGCCGCCATTTTCCAATATGGCCGTTTTTTCGATGAAATTCAACATACCGTTATGCTCTCAACTGTGTTATCGGATACCAAAAGAGTTGTATCGGCTTCTGGATGATTAAAACACGTTTGTAATTAAGCCATCTTTACAATGCTACTAAACTTATGCAAATATGTCAGCCGGAAGTGATTTAGAAAAATAAGGTGTATGCAAATCAATACAAAAACGTACAGTGTTACTTACACCACAACAATTGTTTTTATATTTATTCTAAAAAAATTGAAAACTTTTTCAGAGGTTAGCAGTAAGTGCTTTTCGAAACAATTAAACAATATGGAAAGAATAGCTCCCCACCTTTCAGAAAATCTTAAGCATGTCCATTTCGGGCTATTACAGGGGTCGCAAGAGCACTTTGAATTCGAAAATCAGCATACGCTTTCATCGCTACGCCATACCTCTTCAACTTTAAGTGGGCGTAGGATGGTCCCAATCTAAGTTGAACGATTTTGGTTAGGGTTGATGGAAAGAATAGATCCACACTATTCAGAAAATCCTAAGCATGTCCATTTCGGGGTATTAGAGGGGTCGCAAGAGTACTTTCAATTCGAAAATCATCTCACGCTTAGCCACTATACCATTACTTTTCACCTTTAACTGTCGTGAAGCCGATCCGTATATAAGTTAAATGATTTTTGTTAGGATTGATGGAAAGAATAGATCAGCACCTTTCAGAAAATCTTAATCACGGTCCATTTGAGCTATTAAAGGGGTCGCAAGAGCAATTTGAATTCGAAAATCACCTTGAATTTGAAAATCACCTTGCGCTTTTCCACTACCCCATTACATTTCACATTTATGTGGGCGTAGGACGGTCCCTATCTAATTTAAATGATTAAGATTAGGATTGACGGAAAGAATAGATCCCCAGCTTTCTGAAAATCCTAAGCAAGTCTTTTAGGCTATTAAAGGGGTCGTAAGAGCTCTTTCAATTCGAAAATCACCATACACTTTTGCCGCTATGCCATCACCTCTTCACCTTTAAATGGGCGTAGGACGGTACCTTTTTAAGTTACAATAACTGTTGCGATTGATGGAGCGAATTGATCCCCACCTTTCATAAAATCCTCAGCATGTCCAATTCTTGCTATTAAAGGGCTCGCAAGAACACAACAATCACTATAACAACCAATTGAAAAAGATATCGTTTTCGCTAATTAAGGGTGATACACTTCAAATACAATTTTAGGGTTAAAAGGCTACATTTATGTAAAAAATGTAAAAGTCCAGAATTGTGTTGACGGTTAAGGAGTTTCTCTCCCCCCCCCCCCACCCCCCCCGAAAACGGTTTTTTGGCTGTAATTCCGCAACCGTCAGCAAATCAAAAGCATAATGTGACGCAAAAACGTTCAGTACATTATTCTGGACACAATTCTGGACTTTTGTATCTTTTACGTGAAAGCAACCTTTGAACCCCAAAATCGTATTTAAAGTATATCACCCTTAATTAGGGCGAACGATCCTTTTTTCAATAATAGTTATAGTGATTTTCATTTTCAGAGAGCTCTTGTGAGCCTCTAATAGCCTAATTGAATATGCTTAGGATTTTCGGAAAGTTGGGGATCGATTCTTTCCATTAATCGTAACCGAAATTGTTTAAGTTAAAAAGGAACTGTTCTACACCCATTAAAGGTGAAGAGGTAATGGTAGCGGCGAAAGCGTATGGTGATTTTCGAATTCAAAGTGCTCTTGGGAGCCCTCTAATAGCCAAAAATATACATGCTTAGGATCTTCAGAAAGCTGAGAGGATCTATTCTTTCCATCAATCATAATCTAAATCATTTAACTTAGATAGGGACCGTCCTACACCCATGTAAAGGTGAAATGTAATGCCGTAGTGGAAAAACGCAAGGTGATTTTCGAATTCAAAGTGCTCTTGCGACCCCTCTAATAGCTCAAAATGGACATGATTGAGATTTTCTGAAAAGTGGTGTTCTATTCATTCCTCCAACCCTAACCGAAATTGTTTAACTTAGATAAAGAACGTCCTATGCCCATTTAAAAATGAAGAGGTAATGGCGTAGCAGCGAAAGCGTGTGGTGATTTTCGAATTCGATGTGATTTTGCGATCCGTCTAATAGCCCGAAATGGACATGCTTAGAATTTTCTTAAAGGTGGGGATCAATCGTCTAACTTAAATGTGGAACGTCCTAAGCCCGTTAAGAGATGAAGAAGTAATGGTATAGCGGCGAAAGCACATGGTGATTTTCGAATTCAGAGTGCTCTTGCAACCCCTCTAATAGCCAATGGACAAGCTTACGATTTCCTGAAAGCTGTGGATCTATTGTTTCCACCAATCCTAACCGAAATCGTCTAACTTACACGCGGAACGTCCAAAGCCCGTTTAAAGGTGAAGATGTAATGGCATAGCGGCAAAAGTGTATGTTGAGTTTCGAATTCGTTGTGCTCTTGTGAACCCTCTAATAACCCGAAATGGACATGATTTGTATTTTCTGAAAAGTGGGGATCTATTATTTCCATCAACCCCATCCGAAAAAGTCTTACCTACATACGGACAGTCCTAAGCCCATTTAAAGGTGTAGAAGTCATGGTATAGTGGTGATAGGGTATGGTGATTTTCGAATTCAAAGTGCTCTTGCGACCCCTCTAATGGCCCGAAATGGACATGCTTAAG
>JAHWFP010156829.1:4836-29750 GCA_023313725.1 Lithobius niger
CCCCCCCCCAAAAAAAAAATAGTCGACAGTTCGTATGCTTATTCTGCAGATCATTTCCTGTAGCCAAGTAGTATTTCGCACGTGCAATAAATATGCCACTAGTTGTAAGGAAAACGTCCCTCGGTGTTTGACGAAAGGCAAGGTTGAGTTAAAAATGTTTGGTGAAACACAACATTCAGAGCCGTCTTATTTAAACCTGTTTTGTATCGAGTTTCGTACGTTGTGAACGCGCTGTGTTTGCTTGTGGGTCCACTTCCCTAACATCGTCAGCACCTGAAAGACAAAAGAAGCCGATGAGGCAAAGTTTATTGAAATACGGTAAGTACGACAGGTTGTACTGACTGATAACAGCTTCAAAACCATATACAGACAGGGTTCCCACCAAAATACTGAAATCAATTTCCCCGAGTTTTCCAGGTTTTCCAGAATGGATGAAGTCATTTTCCAGGCATTACGTACGTAATTTTAGGAAGGAATTTTTTCGCACATTTTTACCAGTTTTGTGTTAAAAAAGGCTGGATCTTTTAGGTGGGAAATACATAATTTAAAATCTTAATTTTTTCCCAGAGTTTTCCAGTTTTTTTGTGAAAAAAAAAAATCAGAGAATTCCCTGAGTTTTTCCCGAGTTTCAAAGGTAGTTTAAAATTCCCCGAGTTTTCCAGGCTTTCCTGGTACCTTGCATATGAACACTCAAATGACGCGGGAGGGGTCTGAGATGATGGGGTTTGTTTGATGCTGAACGTTGTCATATTTGAGGTCCAAAAGAGAGACATTTTTCTCCAGTTTAGTTAGTGCCTGTTTGTGACCCCCATGACGGGCCTAACAAAATTTATGACTACCTCCCCAAAAAACAAAAACATCCATTACCCCCCCCCCCCCCTTCCCCTCACTTCAGGCGATAAATACTAACCGATCCCTTAACGTTCTCTTACTCGGGGGGGGGGGGGGGGGGAGTCAAACGTTTTTTGTGGCCACAGAAGCCAATCCCCCACTCTCCCCCTCCCATCTCATTCCGCCTCTATCGAGTTAATTTCTGGGTGTGTGCCGTGCTAAATAGTGAAATCCCGCTGCGACGCCCGGATGTTGACCTCCCGCCCGTTCGTAGAGGAGCTCCTGGCCCCGGCCATCTTTGTTTGCGGGACAACACAAATTAGTTTTTTTTTTCTTTTCTAATTTTTATTATTATTATGGAATTCTTTTTCAATGGCGGCGGATTGACATTAAAACTCATTAAGCAGATGAGCAGCAGCGGATAATCCAATATGAATGCTTTTAATTCGCTTCTTATATCAGTTTAAAGATACCGAAAGGGTTGCGTTGTTTGTTGTTAAAGCGCTTGTGTCTAGACCATACCTTACAACATCTTTAATAGGCACTGACCGTTTCGATCCTGGGAGAAAAAACCTGCACGTAGCTCAGAAACGCCATCGAGTCAGGCATAAAATGTTGAACCGTCGGACGGCTTTCTGCCTCTTTTTTTTTTTTTTTGCATTAATGGTCATTAACATTTGATCATGCCATTAATTAATGAAATAGCCCGGGGTCTATTTGTTGCTCTCACCCGCTTTAGGGTTAAACAATCGAGAGACGTCAATGTCAAATGTGTAATCAACTAAAAAAAAAAAAAAACCAAATAAACAAACACTTGTAGCAGGGTGGTCCGCCGACAACACACACAAAAATGCACAACCTGAACTTCAAGCCCAACAGTTTAAAAAAAAAAAGTGCAAATACGTACGGACAACTATAATTCCGGAACCGTAACACAATTCTGATTCCGAAAGAGTGCGTCCTCACTATTCTTCAAAATGTTTGGAAAATAACTTGAAAAAAAAAAAGTGCAAATACGGACAATGGAACCATAAGTTAACACAATTATAATTCCGAAAGAGTGGGTCCTCAGTATTCTTCAAAATGTCTGGAAAAGACCTTAAAAAATGTGTAAATGCGGATAACCGTAATTCTGAAACCATAACACAATTCTGATTTCGAAAGAGTGCGTCCTCAGTATTTTTCAAAATATTTGGAAAAGAACTTAAAAAAAAAAGTGCAAATACGGACAACCGTTGTTCTGGAACCGTAACACAATTCTGATTCCGAAAGAGTGGTTCCTTATATCAGTATTTTTCAAATTGTTTGTAAAAGAATTAAAAAAAAAGTGCACCTTACGTTTGGAGCCATGATGCAGTGGTGTCTTCCTGTCAGATCGAAAACATCAGATGATCGAATATCCCACGGGATAAAAATACCGTCAGGTAGAATGTTTTCCCCGTCAGATAGAATTTTTCCCCATCAGATGGAATTTTCTTCTCAACAGATAGAATTTTTTGCACGGAGGAAAAAAAAGAGCTTGGCTTAACCAGCCCACAGGGTACGAGTCGTAGTTTTTTGCTTATTTGCTTTTCGAAACGTTCTCTCTTGGACTTAGAAAAAAGTTTGGATACGGAAAAACTTTATAGCAGTCCAAGAGAGCTCCCTCCCTCTTCAAAAAAAGAAGTTGTTTGGACTGAAGACTTTTTCGCCCATTATGAATTAACCTGTAGAATAAATGAATTAATGTTGTTTTGAAACTTCGTAAATGTAACAATATTTGTGATCAGAGAACACGTAAATAGATAATTTTAGTATTTAGGTAATACTATAGGTGTTAGAATAAATCCACCCAAAACCAAAACTGCAGATAAGAGAAGCCGCCAAGTTTACAAAAAGGGTTGGCCTTTCAAAGTAGTGATATCATTCAACCAGGGAAAGGGTGCCAAGGTTAATCCTATTAGCCAGGTTAATCGCACCTACTAATAGTTCGAAGGTTAAATGAAAACTAGAAGATTGCAACTAGCGGTAGCAATCTTCAAGTTTTCATTTAACGTGCAAAGTATTATTCGGTACGATTAACCTTGCTAATAGGATTAACCTTGGCGGCCTTTCCCTGGTTGAATGATATCACTACTTTGAAAGGCCGACCCTTTTTGTAAACTTGGCGGCTTCTGTTACCAGTTTTGGTTTTGGGTGGATATCACGACTTTCATAGGCCTGTGAATGAGCAAAAATCTCACGGTGTAATTGTCACCCTACCTTTTTTGTGTGGAGGTATTTTATTGTATGAATGTTCTCATTCATAAATTTCACATTTGCTATTGTCATTCCAAATAAATTAATAACAAGCGTAACAGTATGGTAATTGCAAGGACCTAATCAATTCCTATGGAGCGGTAGCAATCTTCAAGTTTTCATTTAACGTCCAAAGTATTATTCCGTGCGATTACCTTGGCTAATAGGATTAACCTTGGCGGTCGTTCCCTGGTTGAATGATATCACTACTTTGAAAGGCCGACCCTTCTTGGAAACTTGGCACCTGCTCTTATACCAGTTTTGGTTTTGGGTGGATATCACAACTTACATAGGCCTGTGAATACAAAGAATTCCACTGTCTAATAGTGACCTCGACCTTTTTTGTCTGACGTGTCTATAAATTTTCTAATTCATAATTCTTACGTTTGCTATTGCCCAATTAGCCGTTACACCAGCCAAATGGACATGGTTTGGCGTATTGTATGCCCATGTTTCGCATGCTTAAGTCTATTTAATCTGATTTTTGAGCGCACTGGCTAACAAACGCTGATTTTCGTTCGCTTCGCTCACTCAATCAGCGCATCCCCCTTCACTTGGCTCTCCCGAGGTAAACGTTAATCATTATGAACACATACTACAAACTCACGGAATGGTAAATGTTCATACAGTTCTAATATTCTGTTGGCAGACGAAGATTACTAAAACTAATCAACTCGTCAGCTGTTTAAAATTACTCGTCACTTACACTAGACTGCAAGAACAGTAAGTCTACATAAAATAAAATGTCCGCGTCACGTTATTGAGGACACTTTTTCTCCATAAAGAACACGTTCCCACCTGTGCTGACGATGTGCATTTTGTTTCTTAATCTTCTTTCCAGCAAAATTGTCCCTTTTATCGTGGTGGGGCAGATAATTCAGTTTGGATTCGTGTACCGTAAAAAAAAAGACAAAACCTTTGCAATAAAAGATAAAGATATTCTGTCTCTTAGTGAACCACCTATTTGTAAAAACAGTGCATTCTGACAATATAAGTACTGAAACGATAAGCGTGCAACACTTAAGCAAGTTATAATCTACTGTTGAATGACAATACAAACAATGCTTACAACAATAATTTAGCACTTACGAGCCACTTCAGGGTCACGTGCTTCTAGCTGCAACCCCCATTTTAGAAAAGGCACTCCCCCATATGACGCTTTTCCTGTCTGCCGAAATTTAGATCTGGCAACTTTCCCTAATGAGCTGTAACGTGTCGTTATACCCTATGAGAATTAACATGGGAGCCTGCGGACTAGTTACTAGTTACTAGTTACTAGTTACTAGTCACCAGTAACGCAAATCGACGTTATTGAGGACACTTTTTCTCCATGAAGGACACGTTCCCACATTTTTGTGTTGACGTTTTCTTTGTTACTGGACCGAAGACACCTGATTCAAACGATTTGCAAAGATTTCTACCGCATGGGGAATTTACACCAGTATGCTGAAATCACGTTTAAGTTGGTTTCAGTTAAAAGACGCGGTCTGCTAGTGAGCCGCCATCTGACAACAATAACACTCTAACAATTACGCTCTGACAATTAAGCTCCAACAACAATAAAACGTCTACTTGGCGGCGAGACACTAGCGTGTGTCTAGATGAAGAAATTTTTTATTACTGAAATAAATGTTAGACAATAACAGAACGCCAGCAACGCCCCAGCATTATGCATCATCATCGATAGTCGCTGCATCAAAAGCGAATCAGGTAAGTTTCAATCACCTAACATTAAAAATGTTGCTCGTTTCTTTCTTTATGCCGTTCATTATGGTGGTATAGAATCATTTCTGTGTTAAGAAAAAATAGAGGCACATTATTAACATAAAATTAGGGCTTAAAAGGGTGGTAATTCTAATATTTACTGCTCGTTTCATAGAGTCTCATTACACCTTTACGTAAGCTCATACCAATCATTCTAACCACTGCACATTTTGTTTTAAATAATTTAGTTTCTTACGAAACAAAAAAAAAATATTCCCGTTATATCGAAAAGAAATCCCATTAGATGGAAAAAAATTCCCGTTATATTAAAAAAGAAAATCCCATGACACAGAAATATATTTTACCGTCAGGTCGAAAATTGTCTATCTGATGGGTCGTGCAACACATTCTATTTCTGTTGGTTTTTGTTCATCGGGCCTGAACCGTCCCCATTTACACTTTTTTTTCCAAAATCTTTTTAAAAAAGTTTTAGTTATGCGTTAATTGTGGGCCACGCTATATTTGCTCCGATTTCATGATTCCGACTGTTTTGGTTCGATCGTAAGCAAATTGTAATGTTTTTAATGGCCTTTTATTGAAATTGCGAAGTTTTACACTGGAAAACGGCATGGAAAATTATTTAGGACGTACGAACCAGAGATAGACGTATCTAGCACCTTTGGGAAACTATCTAATTAAAGCTTTTCTTTTATTAAGAATAACGTAAATGCAAAAGAAGCATTTCTGTCTCTTCACCTCCCCGTTTTTTGGGGGTTTTCAGCCTTCTGAGGGAATTATTGAAAGAGTAAGAAAATTTTTTTAAAGAGTACCTGTCAGACTACTGATTACCGTAAGATTACCTTTGGTCGGTGGGTAAATGGTCTTGACCCACGATAAAAATATGATCATTTGATCCATTGACGTAACCATCGACCCACGGGTCAGTTCCAAACCTGCGACGAACCCTATTAATAGAAAACAATATGTAGTACCAAAAAATTGAATTTTCGAATTCTTTCTTTAAAATAGTGTAAAAATGCTTCATAGCTTACACTATTCAATTGTTTATTTTCCCGTTCTTTTTTTGCCTAATTTTTTGCGAATTTTTAAAAAGGCTTGTTACCATAAGTAGTCCGACTGCATTTAACTTATGAATTAACAAGTGGTTTTGTTATCCAATGGTTACATGTTTTTTTCTCTCCCGTCTCTGGCTTTGAAAGCTGTTGGTCTTTTCACCTGTAACAGGTGCAGCGCGCTTACAATTTGAACTGAATCCAGATGGCTGGAATGTGTTTCGCCAACGGAGCATTCCAAAACGTTTTGTCTCGTGCAGCGTGGGAGAGTGGGCATAATAATTTTACCTGCGATGTGGAGGACTGGTGGCCGTGTTGGGGGGCGGAGCGGAGGGGGGCGGGTGGTTATAGTTGGTTTGACGATTGTGCTCTAAACGATTGCTCGACATATACGATACACTTTCGATTTGATAATAACTAACAAACAAATCATATCACGTTGTCAATGGATTTTAGGTACCACATTAACCGTGCCCGGGAAAAAAAAGGCCGAAGGAAATAAAGAAAGCGCGGAAAAAATAGGCGAACTTTTTTGTCGATTTTTTGGCTTTGTTGCTGTTTTTTTTTTTTTTTAATTACTGGTTAGGTTAAGTCAGTGGTCTTGGCTCGTGTTTCACCAGGCAGGCCAAGGAAGTTTCGCTAGGAAACATTTTTTCTGTGGCTTTAAAAAAAAGGTGTTGTTTTTTTTTCCTTCTGCTGTTTTTTCCAGGCTTTTTTTTCCCTCGGCTTTTGTCTTCCTTAGATTCCTGCTAACGCCCCCACAACAAAGGGGCTGAAATGTTGAAATATAAAAAAAAAGGGGGGGAGGGGAGGCCAAAAAGGGCCGGAATTTTGAAAAATAAAGGGAGTCCAGTCGTGCAGCTTTTTTATAAATATTAACTTACAGGGGTGCCCATTCCTCCCAGAGGGTATGTGGAACTTCCTGTCCCATAAACATTTCTTTAGCATTCCCTTCACCACCCCATCCCACCCCGAGTTTTGTAATGTGAGGCGTAGTGGGAACCCCTCCCGAGTTTTTCCTACATATGAATGAGAATAAGAAGGATTTAATTCAATTCGCACTAATGAGGAATGAGAAAGGGACAGTACCACTAACACCCCGCCCAAAAGGAAATAAAAACGTTTCCACGATATTGGCTCCATTGTATTTCTTTGCTTATTTTATTCATACAGCTTAGAACGGCATATAAAACACTATAACTTTAATGGCGTAGCAGCAGTCAGGTTCACCGAGTAAATCGTCGTATAGTTCGACCAAGGCTGGTTAGATAGAAGTTTCGGATCTCGCTCCAAGACTCCATATCGGAACCACTACTAATTGGTCCCTGTTATAGTGAGAGTGATGCCAGGAGTTGTCAAAGTACCAGCCCGTGCGAGAGATAAACGGGATTTGTCAAATTAGATGGGACGGAAAATGGTCTACTAAACTGGACAGGGTTGAAATATTGATTGAATTAATCCGATATGGACAAATCCCTACTCCGTGAATTCGATTGGGGTGAAAATTTGCTGGATATATTGAGCGAGGGGGAAGGGGGGGGTGGGGCTGGGACGGTTTGGTAAATTCGATGGGGGAGAAATACCAACCGGTAAATTGGATGGAGGAGAAAAATCGCCAGTAAATGCGGAGGCGAGAATTTTGCAAAAAATTCCCCCTCACCCACCCCTGCCCCAGCGAAAAATCCTACCGCGCGCCTGAGTGTTATATTGTGAAGATTTTTTTGTAAATTTCAATAATTTGAGTGTGTGTGCGTCATTGTTATTCCACACCACGTAAAACACGTTCCACACTTCAGTTCCGCACTACGCACCTCTGACTGGGGGAACAGTTGTAGCGCCCTGAATTAAGCTGGTAGCTTAATATTAAGTCCCCTTGGCGCCCTGCTGAAAATGAACTGCAGAAAAACTGCAGAAATAGAATTAAACTGCAGTTAAACTGCAGATTCGACTGCAGCTGTAAAAAAAAACATTAAAAAAAACTGCAGTTAAACTGCAGCTTATGTGAAATGGAATGAAACTGCAGTTTAACTGCAGATTCGATGGCAACCTCCAAAAAACTTTTTTTTAACAAGCGTGAAATTTAACAAGCTAACTTGAAAACTGCAAAATAACTGCAGTTAAAGTGGCACTGTAACGATTGAAATGCGAACGAAAATACCGTGCCGCCCAATGGAAAAGATTTACATTAATTTTAATTGTTAGGTACCGAATTCTCTGAACAAATTATTTGGCAAAAACTATTTGTAACAGTATTGACTAACATACACAGTGTGGCTCCTTTAAAAAAAATCCAAAAAAGTCGTCCCTACTCTGAAAGTGTTTATGTTGGGCATGGAACCACCACCTACAAAGTTTTGTCCTTGTCGACGTTATGGTAATATGATGACTACCGCATCACCACCTTTAAATTATTCTCTAAATTAAAGTGACCGTAGTGTTTCAGTTATTTTGTTCTAAGTGCCTGTTTTTCAGTGCAACACCCCTTTTTGCTAATCCGATCCGATACCGTTATACTAATCAAGTACTGGGAGACCGATACCGAATATTTATGTTCTTTTTTTCTTCTGAAAATTGAAAGCTAAGCAAACTTTAGTTCAACTTGATTTAGGAATTACAGGATATTGTTTACAAAAAATTTTCAGTTTTGTTAAATTGTTGATAATTTTCTAGCTCTTTTTGCCTATTTTGTAATTGACCTTGTCACCTTCCTTTCTCTCCAGCAAGTGGTAGTATGGAAGGAACTGTGCGTCTTTCTTTAGACAGTTTGGCCGGTACAGGTTTTTTTTTGGGTGAAGGAGCGTGACAACGTAAAGTGTATCACTTGGGATTTGTGAAAGTAGGTTTTTTTTGGGAGGGGGGGGGGAGGGGGAGGCGAAAAAGTTATTACTTGCTCCTACAGAAAACAAATCTTTAGCTACTGCCATTTGGAACTTATTTTTGGTTTTGCTAATTGACTTGCGGCCAACGAGCTATTGACTTAAAATCAGCTCCATTCGAATGCTGTCGAAAAAGTGGTAAAATGGTGTATTTGAACGTCAATTTTTTGGCAAAATTAACGAAGAAATTAAATTTTACCCATAATGAAGAAATGGGTGAAAAGTACACATTAACAGCAACTAAAAACAACTGTAAAATAAAGGCTGTTACACTGCAGGCAATGTGAAGTTCAACAAGATAACTCCAACCTGCAAAATAACTGCAGTTTACCAATATAGAAAGTGACGTTGTGTCACTTCTTAAATTATGAACAAATTTTTATGGTACAAGGGAGGATTGGTATAGTGTAGAACAATTAATGCCAATTGACTGTTTAAAGTCAAGCCAACAGTTGCATAACTTTTACGGATATCAATAAAATGCAAAATTTGGAACCATACACATTAATGCTTAGTGATTGGTTAGGTATATAAGGCTGGATGACAACTTGCATCATTGTAAGTAACGTAGGAGTATATTAGGCTAGGTATGCATGTCTGTTAAGAATCACACTTGTAAATCCGAAACATTATACGTGCTAAGATTAAGGTGTGAATGATACCTGAAATTTATGTTATACTTCCACCTGCAATTATTGGATAAACCCATTTTGCTAACCTCGTGTACAAAAAAAATATATTTTGAAACCAATGAGACAATATTGCGTTTTTCGCTTACCTCGTGTACAAAAAATATATTTTCAAACCAATGCGACGATATTTGGTACATTGGTTTAAGACGTACCAGGGGAATATATTATACATCCTTTGCAGATTAACTGAAAAATTCGGATAAGTTCTTTAATTAGCCTACTTCCCAATGAGTCTTCAATCATTTCTGCAGCAACGTTTCATATTTCAGGGTAGTTCTTTCCTCCCCCAATAAACAATTCCGTGTCTATTTCTTCGAAGTTGAACGCCATTTTCGGTAACGCTTTTGCGATAAACGACGGATGTGTGCACCGCTCAAGTCACACAAGGTACTCAGCGACGGAGGTGCGTTTGCGTTAACGTTGCGTTAACGATCGACGTGCGGTAACGCAACGTCGACGGAGGTATTGTGCAAATGCGGTTACGCAGCGTCAACGCACGTGTGCACCGGGCCTTATTGGAATCAATGATCAAGTGATATTGTAGATCGTTTGTCGACGATTTGTATCGTCCGATGGTCGGTCAGTGTCACGGCAGGCGTCCTCTACTTCTCCGACCGACCTTTCGTTCGTCGGTCACTATTGGTTCTTCTTTCTTCCCGCCCCCGTTCTCCCGCCTGGGGGCACTCACTCTGAAGGTCAACACTCCGATAGCGGAAGCCACCACCCACCTCCTTTCCACTGCAGCCATGGGAATCGAGTGGCAATCGCCCAACGCCCACAATATTTTAATGCCAATGCTCTGCCGAAGACAAAATGGGTTTTTACTTATCGGTAAATGATTTGTTTTTTCCCCCGATTTTTTAAAATTGCCCACACGCCACTTTTAAAAATCGAAGTGAAGCCCTCACGAAAGAGAAAAGTAAACATATCAATCACCACTTATCAATAAACTGAATTAGTACTCCATAGTGCGGTCTGAAAAACTGCACACCGTGTTGCCTTGATTAAAGGTACATGCATCCTTGATGGCTTTACTGTACGACTCAGTTGTGCGACATTAGTTCAAACGTACTACATAAATGTTGCCAACACAGTTATTTTCTTGATTTTTCTTGCGTGCGAGGTGATTTTGCGACATTAACTCTAACCTGTGTAAATGTTGCAAACGCTATTCTCAACGGGTCGCACGACATACCGGAAGGATTTATGTCCCTTTAAAGGCGGGTTGACATCAAACGAAAGCTTGTAGCATCTAGCGCCGTCTACTTCCCTCTAGCGCTTAAGCACAGCAAGCAAAGAAATGCACAAAGAAAAATCTTTTAACATAACAAACAAGCCACGCGCCTCGTTAATTATTGAGTAACAATTTCGTATCTCCTCGTGCACCTGGAAGCAAGCTATAAAGGTTAACGAAGTTACTGCCAGTAGATGGTGCCGCGGTAGAATATAACTGGGGCGTCATCAGTTCCACTGTCGACAAAATAGAATGAAGCGATTTCATTCAAACGTCAAAATCGGTCGACGAAAAGTGAAATATCTTCAATATGGTTTATTACCGATCTATCTGGATTTTATATATATACCGATCCCGATTTCTAGCGATATTGCAAATGTCGGTACGGAATTGCGTGAGGCACTTTTAATCTGTAATCGGAATCGGGCCATCCTCACACTATAGGTTTTTAGTTGCTTACAGTTAACATACACATGTGACGACGCTGATTTGATTTGATTTTAATTGAGACGGAGCCGTGGCATAACGCCGCCTGTTCTAACATCAACAATCAATCTTTTAACAATCGCGGATGCCTTTTACAATTAGAAATGGCTTCGCATCTCTTTTGTTGTTTTGATTTTGGCTCTTCTGTTGGTCCATTTTGTCACCCTGATGGTTCCTCAACGTCTGATTCCGAATTTTTCTTTTGATAAACCATGTCCGGACTTCGTGCTACTGCATGCAAAGTTTGGTTTGGATAGTCCTTGTGGATTTCGCGTGATGCGCGGTCTAATATTAAATTGAAGTGTCTTCATAGAGGAAATACGCTCCAAAAAATACCGTGGCGCACCTAGTGACAGTGATTTCGTTAACCTTTCCAGTTCGGTCCCAGGTGCAAGAGGACGTACAGTACCAAATTTTCACTCCGTAAGTAAAAACAAGCTCGTGCTTGTTTGTTGTGTTAGAAGATGTTGTTTTCTGTGTACCTTTGCTTTCTTCCAGCAAGCGCTTGAGAGAACGCCGCGAAGGCGCTGGATGCTGCACTTTCATTTGGTGGCAACCCTCCTTTAAGCTCCAGCTGGTCTCCAATAGGAGCGCCTGACATTCTAAGTTCGGGTTACCTTAGATATTGTGCGCGCAGCGTATCTTAAGTCCTGCAGATATTTTATGAGCGGCTACATCTTCCTGGAAGGAGCGCTTTAATCGACGGCCGCCATTGTTTCTGTAACCATCTAGGATGTCAACAAGGTGCTCTGCTATCGAAAACGTATAATCGATTACCTGTATTCGTTCTGGGGCGAACTCAAGATAGGCCGTGGAAACTATACGTTAGTAAACATCTAACAGTTTTATAGTTATTATCAGTCGGAAATATCCCAATGTAGGCAATAAGACAAACGAGCAGTTAACGGTTAACTAACCAGGATTGTCATCTCCAGTGGCGGATCGCAAGGATTTCTCGAAAGGGGGTGCTACTTCATGGCAATCCAATGACACAGGCTTGGAATATATTACTGATTGCTAGACCTTACTCATTTCATATCTTTCTCATCTTGAGCTAGCGCCTCTCACTAATGGTATACAAACCCATCTAATTGTCATTTCTTGATCATCTCTCGTCACTTCAACTATACCAACAGTTGGGAACAAAACTTAGTCATGGTGAACTCATCCATCCTAAACCACCTTACCGATGTCAGAGGTGCTGATTGTTTCGTCTTCACTGCTAACGGAACTAGAGATCATTATTTCTGATTCCTCAATGTTTTCCTCCTCAGGAACAAGTTTAACCGGCATCCTTATGCTTCTGTGGAAGTTGCTATCAACCCCTCTTCCCCAACTCTTTCAATGCTTGCCTCAGTGCTTTCTTTTAATCCCTGTGTTCCTGCTGTTGTGCGTGTGGATAGGTGCCTTCGTATACCTGTGGCTAGGTGCCCTACTTTTACGTTATACTGTGAAATAAAGGCAGGTGTGAAAACGCTACGCGAAAAATTAAAATTACAAAAACAGGATAAATGATAACTATATAATAAACAAAGCCCCAATTTTTTTCCCATTACGGATGAAATGGTGTCGGGGCTTGATAAATGAAAACAGTCAGTGGTTTCAAACCGCACTTGGTTTGAACTGCATTGCATTTTGTGCACCCACGTAGTTATTTCCCCCCCCCCCCCCAAAAAAAAAAGAAAAACTTGCATTATAATTTTAATTTTAGTGTAATAAATGATCAGGGTTTTATAAGTTGTGTTAAAAATATGGAGGGGGTATCAATTTTAGTAATCCGGTCTCCACATGCTTGGCAATCCGCGAGTAATCTATAATATTCCTTGGTAATCATTGCGTGGTACTAGTATGGGGCAAGGTGGCTGGATGGTTAGCATGATCGTCTCATGTGCCAGTGGTCCCGGGTTCGAGTCCAGCCCAGCCACCCATGGCCTTTTCGGGAAGAGAAGAGCCGTGTGAGGTCTCATGCTCGTGTCGATCGTGGCATGTACAAGAACCTAGGAATTTCCGACGAGATTTACGTAGGAAAATCCTAGGTAAATCCTCTCTTCTTCTGGGTGCGCGTTAAACAACAACAGTACTCCAGTGGTATTCCTTGGTGCTTTCAACAATCCGCATATTCCTTGGTAATTCGAAGGGATCCGAAATTCAGGAAACTAAAAAAAACGAGTGGTAACCAGGATGTAATCCAAAGTATTCAATATAGTAATCCAGTAAACTGAATAATATTCCTTGCGTAGCAATCCATCCAGTAAACCAAAAATAAGTCGCAAAATCTCAGCTTGGCAATCTTGGTGCCCCTAATTTTTGTTAGCAGGTAATCCATCATCAGTTGTTAATCCACTGGTAATTCACGTTTGTGAGTAATCAGATGTTGCTGCATTATTTTGACCAGTTACTTATACCCCCCTTAAAAAGTATTCAAAATTACAAAAACATTATACATAGGGGAGTATAGAAAAGGCAAGTGTTAGATCCTAAGAGGTTTTATGGTACAAGGTCAATCACACAAAAGACGAGCAACAGTAACAACAACAAAATAATAACAACCGCCATAATCATAATAATAATCATAATAATAATATCACGAGCGGGGCGCTAAGTGAAAGCCGTAAGCAACACACTAACACCCCCTCGATCCCCTCGCCCGGCCAGGCTAGCCAGCTCTTCCTTCCCAGCCTGTGTCATATCATTCTTTATCAGGAGCCGAGTGGTCGCCTGTTCGTTTCCTGGCCCCAGGCTGTGGTTTCCCAGCCAGCCAGCCAGCTAGAGAACAAAAACGGAAAAAGACTGGTTCAGCAGCTTTTCCTAGTTATCGCTTTGCTTTTGCGGGGCACTCGCTCCATCCACAGCCACCTACCGGCGGTTCTTGTTCTTGGACAACAGCCAGATTTCCTGTGACTTTTGCAAGGCTGCTGGCTTGTTGTTGCTACTATACCGTCTTTCCTGTTCGCTTGCTGGCGTCCTGGATGGAGGTTCGCCTCAAACACGCATTTGTGTTGTGTGGTCTTGACACAACAAATTGCATTCCTGTCTTCGCCCGTTACGATCTAGGTTATCTCTCAACCAGGGTCTTGAGTCGTTAGAATTAATCACGCAGTAGCAAGAATTTATAGGATTTGGGAGGTAGTAGTCAGTCTTTGAATGTAAACATGCCCATCTTAGGCGCTAGGTAAGGAAGCGTATTGAAATTTTAATTAAAAGATATGGTTTAGTGGCATGAATATTATTTTTTTATTCTATTTTTTTTTTTTTATTTATTTCGAACTCTTCCAAACCTCATTCAAAGCAGCCAAGTAAAATGTTTGGAGTAGGCCGAACAACCAACTAGGGTGTCTCGAGAGAGTCCACGTACCCAGTCTTATAAAAATTTCGAGTCCTGTCTTTCCTTTCGAGATGCTGGTTATCGAGATTGTGGGTGGTTACCGTCTGCTGGAGTAATGATAGCTCCCCCAGCAAGCGGGGGGCCGGGACTTCCCGGAATCTGAAGCACTTTTACGGCCCATCACTGCCGTATCCGACTTCTGAAGTGTACCATTTTACACGTATATATTCTCGAGGAGTTTATTTAGTGGCACGACAACTTTATGAAAAAACGCATGATTATTTTATGACCACGCTGCTTCTCACAACATTCACTCAGCCTAACACAAAGCAAACAAATTTTGAAAAACACATAAAAACAAAACCTAATTTTTCCATTTTGGTTCGATTTGGTTCGAGCGGCGCCTTGTACCCCTTGGCTACCCCCCTCGCCAAAACAAAAGTTAATTTTCACGTTTTGGTTTGCTTTGGTTTCGGGCGGGGGGGGGGGGGGGGTCATGTCCCCCATTGGCTCCCCCACCCCCCATACTCCAGTGTCCAAACACCGGTACGGATCAGCTCTCAGTAGCAGGCAATTGAAATCACGACGCGTATCCCGTAATGAGGTCACTTTTCGTTTTTAGTTTTTTCATTTACCTCTCAAAGCTAATTACTTTTTTTTTTTTAAATCCGTTCGTGCGCCCTGATTCTGAGGTCATGATTTACCCGATAACAAATTTCGAGTAAACAAATCCCCGTCGTACATCATCCGGGGACTGCAGAGAAAGTTAGTGTGCGACATCTAGATTAAAAGATAAAAAAAAAGCCTTGAGGCGATTGGGAGGGGGTTGGCCTTCCCGGGGAAACAGAAAGTGCCCCCCCCCCTCCTTTTCTCAAAAATTTCGTAGGGAAGACCCGGGTTCGTTTCCCGACTGCATGGCGACACGTGAATTAAAAAAAAAAACGAAATTAGCTGTCAGTATGGGTATTTCACGAAGAAACACGGTGCAGCCAACATTGGGAGCAGCTAGCCACCGTATATGCCACTAGAGAAGTGAGCATCGATAAAGGCGTTGTGTCTGTGATCTAGGGACGAAGTAGGTTGGGAGTTTTAATCCGGGTCACACCACTACGACGAAATGAAAATGTGCTGCGTTGTTTCTGGTGTAGGTTTTTTTTTGGCTGCTTGGCTTGTTTTCTTCTTTCCTTTATGTATTTACAGTGATTTGTGTATATTCATTTAACCCTTCTTTGTATTTATTTGCATTCCTTTTCCATTGCTATGGCCGCAAGCATTCTCGGTCGACTGGAGCCCTTGTCACTGCTGTATCCTTCACGTGAAGTTCACTTTATGCCAGTGGAGGAGTGGGGTACACCGATAAAAGCACCGATATTCCGATGGGGTGTTACCGATAAAAGCATTATGTCAGTGATCTGGGGACGGACTGGGTTGCCCCATCGAATCCGGGTCACGCCACTCCGACAAAACGTTAAGTGAGTAAAAATATGACGTAGCCTACTGCGTTTACCGTACTACGTTTCTGGTGTACGATTTTCGCTGTTTGGCTTTTATTCTTTTCTTTATTTATTTTTTATTTAGCCAATGCATACTATCAAAGTGAATGAATCGTACAGCAGAGGGCTCGCTGATTGAGCGAGCGAAGTGAGCGAAAATCAGCGTTCGTTTGACCAACAAAATGGCGAACACAACAAAAACGAGGAATATCTACCAAGAATTTGAAATAAAATGGGAAAAGCAGTATTGCTTATTACAGGTTACTGAGTAGTTAATTCAGCTCAGATAAAAAAAGTGAAAAAAAAAAACAGTGAGAAATAAAGCACAGTAACAGTAGCAATAAAGAAAAACGGGAGATGGTTTATAAAACCATTTACTAAACTGCTTATTATAAGAAAAAGGACACATTTAAACAAAAAAAATTTGCAATATTATAAAAATAATTGCAAGCACCCGAAAAAAAATATGAAGAGAAGAAAACAAATGACACTCCCAAAACAACTACATTGTGGAAAACCTTTGGTGGGTTTTACGGTTACAGTTTTACGGTTAAGTCATGACACGTCAAGTAGGTCTACACGAACAAAAACGAAGTTTTGGATGTCTTCCGCACGGCCACACTTCAGACGCCAAACGGTCAAAGCATTTCGCCTCTAGCATCGCAATACGAACTCCCCATCAGTCCGTTTTAATCATTATTACTTTAGTATTTATGTTCGGCGAGACAAAAATTCTTGTGCAATTGGCGGAAGTTCAGCAAACTAAGGAAAAAACATTTTGCTCCCCTAAATTCAGTCTTTGCATTTGTGACTACCACAAGAAGTAGATGTATACGAGCAAGCAAGAATTTATAGGGGCTGGGGAGGAGAATTTGTGACTTGAGACCCTTTCTGAAACGTCTTAGATTCATTCCTATTAGTTCCGTCTAAGTTTATAGAGGGCGCCATTAGTTTTTATGTGGGAATTTCTACTAGAATTTCAGCCTAAAATTAAACTAAACTAAACGAAACTAGCTTGTATTTAATCATTATTTAGTTTAGCTTAGTTGTCATTTGGTTTACTTTAGATTTGGGCTGAAAAATGAGCAAAAATTACAAGAACGCGTGGCGTCCTCTGAAAACTCGAACGGAACCAATAGGAATGAATGTAACACGTTCCAATAGGGGCCTTTTAGAGTCACAAATTCTCCTCCCCAATCCTATAAATTCTTGGTGCAAGTAATAGTCATTACCATACTCGTTTCATTATTAGCAAGCTTCCCAAAATTGTAAAAATTTTCTGTGAAAGAGTTTTGTCACTGTCAAGTCTAAACCCATGATAAAAGGCTGTTTTGGGAGTCGTAATAATTACAGTTAGATTAACACGGAATTAGACATTTAATTTTTTTTATGTAGGCTATCATTTCTTTCTGCTGGATGCTGAATTGTGACATAGCCGTGTGAGCCAAGTTGTACGCGTATGTTTTTAATTTCTTCAAAAATTCACCAAAAGGACAAACATTTGATCCCAAAAAGTAGAAAATCAAAAAAAAAAAATGAAAGAATCGTTTAAACGACGGCTCACCTAGTTGCTGACAACGTCATCTAATAGCAATAAATGGTACCCCATTAATGGAAATCGAATTTCTTTTTTTTTTAATCTATATTTCGCTTATGAGCAGACTTAATGATGATGATGAGGGATCATGATTAAACAAACGACGCTTCAATAATGCTGGCTATTACCCTGGAACAATCGGCAAGAGAGTGAACGGCTCGCTCATTCTTGCCACGGTAGCAAGGAAAAAGCGCGAGCGGCCGAGAATGAGAACGGTATGCGCTCTAACAATTACAAACAAACACTATTGCTTCAATAATGCTGACTGTTAGAGCTGAGTTGAATCAGCGGAATGTCAGCTAGACCGGCGTATGCCCGGGGACAACTAGTATTTTTATACTTTATAAAATGTTGCAACAACGAATTTCAGTTATTCTTTTTTAAATCTAAAAAGTGTTTAAAAAAAACAGGCAGTCGAACCGAACCGAACTGCAAACCGTTAAACTTGAAAACAGAACCGGAACCGAGCTGTTCCCAGTATGCTGGTGCGAACCCAAACCGAAACGTAAAAAAAAATATCGATTCATTTTGTGGTTCTACAAGTATTTGTTAAAAACAAACAGGATAATTAACAGGATAATTTAAATAATTCGGCCATCGCCTCTCGAACTTCTATTAACGCATTAATGTAATAGTTGAAACGACATTATTATTTCACTTACAGGTAAATATAGCACGCAAATTTGTATTATATTTGCTCAAAATATTACGTTAGTCCGTCAGTGAATTAAAGAAATTAAAAAAAAAATTAAATAAAACAATAATCGAAAACCGAGCCACCATTTCTATTCTCTCAGAAAACCGGAACCGAACCGGAACCGAACCGGAACACTACCAGGCCTGAACCGTAACCCTGACGAGGATCCAATTTTTTACGGTGCGACTTCTCGTAAATACGCATATATAACTACTATAATATGCACGTTAATATGCATCGTCTATTTGTCATGTTCCTCTCATGTCTCCAATCCCCCCCCCCCCCACCCCGACCCCGAATAAGCCGATTGCTACCCATTCAATCATCACAATTCACTAATCCGTATATTTATTTTTCGCCATTTAATTGGTGGCGACGCAGTTGAAAATGGCTGTGGTTTGCTGGTTGCTTGAACGTCTACAACAACAAGTCTTTCTGGCTGATGCCGGGTATTGGTCTCTACTCACTGGCCCGTGGGGTAGACAAACGCGAAGAATACCCTGGCCTGGTAGGCTGCCGTGATTTATTGTGGTGGGGAAGCACCCGACACGATCCCCCCCCCCCCCCCCCTTCGTCTCTCCTTTGGAATAATCATAGAGAGGGGAGTTTAGCGATAAAGCGGTGCAGGAGGTTGGTATTGGACGGACAGCGGTAAAATGAGGGCGTGCGGGAGAGAGAGACTGACAAACCAGACCAAATAAGACACAAAATTGCTGTTGAAAAGGAAGAATATTCGCTGTTAATCGTGTCCACTTCTCGGTCACGGGTCTTTTCGGTAGACCACACAAATTCGGACATGACAAATTAATATTGCGCGGGGGGGGGGGGGGGGTATCCCCCCTTTTCCCACTTCAGGACTTTCGTTTTCGGTTTTTGTCCGTTGCATAAGCTAGCCATATCGTTCATTCGCTTGGCTCACTCCATTGGCGTCGATCCATGCTTCATGTCATTTCTTTGATTCACAAAATCGATGTACTGATCATTCGGATGCAAACTAATTCAAATTGTTGCTGACAGTTCGTTCATCACATTCAATCCGCAGTACGTCTGCATTTCATCCACATTATTCAAAATATATAATTCGTTCGTTTGCGTGCACGTTTGTACGTCTTCTTCTCCAGAGGTAATCCGCTACGAAGGAGTGACACGAAAAGATTGAGAGAGCAAAGCGAGATACACAGTGAAAAGGGTTACTTTGCGTATGAATAGTTCGCTTTGCTCGCTCAATCCACGCACCTCCGTGCTTCAGAAAAGCACGTACGTTTGACACCCTTTTAAAACCAGGTATATGGGTCTGATTTTTCATGCATCGAGTCAGTCAGCTGATACAAAACCAACTTTAAGGGCGGGTTTACGCAACGACTCGCCTTTGCATTCTCGCAGCTAGAATTTTATCACAATGGCAAAGTTGTCGTTGCCATGGTAACAAAGATATCTGGATTAGCTAAATCCGACGTCGTTTGAGCAAATGCTTTAACTCTTATAATCCGTCACAATGAGATAAAGAATTCCTCCTGACGAAATTTTCACAACCGCTCCCGAACTCGGATTATTCAGTGTTTTCATTGCGAATCGATATGGCTACGACGGCCGCCATGTTGGAATTTAAGATGTTTTCTAGCTTCTAGCTGCGAGAATGCAGAGGCGAGACGTTGCGTAAACGCGCCGTAAGATCGATATGTAGTGTGATGCAAAATACGTTGTCCTTTCAAGCTATTTTTTGCGTGCATCCTTTTCCAGATCATCTCAGTACGCAACTACTATAACTGATAGCTTCAAGGCAGTTTGTTTGAGTCCCGAATTTTAACCCGTCGTAGTTCGTTCATCACATTCCTCAGATAGCGCAAACAAACTGTGACGTCATAAGGATAAACTTCGACGTTATTTTTGTAGTGTTTTTCACGTATTTGTGGGTTCAAGGGAAGTAGACGTACAAACACACACGCACGCATGCATATCGTACGTTTTAAATGGTGTAGATGACGAACGTAAAGGGCTAATGGAAACCTGGTCAAAAGGAAGTATACTTTTTATTAACGCTCCTAAATGAAAAGAACAAAAATGAAAATCCGGTGTGTATAGCATTTTATACAACAAAAAGAAAGACAGTGCCATTTCTTGCCATTAGATGCCGTTGTTGGCAAAGTGTGTCACTTAAAGGTACATTTCTGTCGGTTGGCCTTCCTGTATGGCGGCTCAGTTTTGCAATATTATTCAGACGCGTGTAAATGTCGCAAAGTCATTCATTTTCCCATTTTTCTCCTCGCGAGAAACGGTTTTGCTCAGCATTCACTCTAACCTATGTAAGTGCTGCAAAGGCTATACCTTATCACTATATTCGAGCATCCTGCGCGAAATAGCCTTTGCAACATTTACGCTGGAGGCTAGAGTGAATGTAGCAACACCGTTTCTCACGAGGCACGGGGTTAAAATAGGAAAATGAACTTATGCATTTGCAACATTTTTACAAGTTTGAAGTAATGTTGAAACTGAGCCGCCATAGGAAAGGCAACCGGGAGCACTGCACCTTTAAATGATTGTACGGCTATATTTTTAATTTTATTTATTTGTTACCCCTTAAATAAGAATAACATTCGATAAAAAAAAAAAAAGGGAAAAAATGTAGCAGCTTAAAAATGCACGACTTGTGTAGACTGGAGTCAGGTTAATAACGATGTCGAAATAGTCGAGCTGGAACTGGATTTCGTGTGTGTGTGTGTGTTTGTCTGTTTATTTGTTTGGGAAACGACAGCCGTTCGCAATCTTGTTCTGTTTTGGTTGAAATTTCATGTTCTGATTCATGAAATTTCATGAGAAAATTCCATTAAATTCACGAGTTCGAAGCTGGAATTCGTGCCTCATATGATATTTTTGGAGGGTGGGGGCAAAATTCAAGTAGAGCGCTAAGAAGAACTCATAAAAATGGGACAGCACGTACTTCCCTGTGGAGCACTAGGCAGAAATCATGTAAGTGGAGCACCGGGCAGAAACCAAGCAGCATCTCTTGCTCGGCCAAGTAGCCGTTGTCTGCAATTATATGCCTAGTACTATAAAAATTAATTTATTCAGTTGGCCTAATATACTTAAGGCTAAATTAAATCATTAATCTGCAGTGGGTGCATGCAACTTATGATTCAAGCCTGTAATGTAGGTTATACAAATATAACATATAATGCAACCTACATGTTTTAAAATATTGGTTACATGATTAAAAAAATAATTCGTAACAAAGTAACAAAGTAACAAATAAATAGAGGGAATATTCAAATTGTAGAGAAACATTTTCAATTTAAATCTCTGGATTTATTAGGATTAGGTACTGAATTAAATAGCGCCGGCTTAATAGAATTAGGCTGTGAAAAAATTTACGACATGCCTGATGATTTTTTATTTTATTTTCACTTCAATCCCAAAGTAACTGAAAAAAAAAGGGCATAGGCCTAAACTCTCTGCCTATTTTCGTGCATCCTGCGTGTATACAGCTTTTGCAACATTTATACACGTTTGAGTAAACGTACCAAATCCGGAAATGTAGCGATTTAATCAGGAAATGTAGCAAAACATACGTTAGAACTAATGATGCAAAACTGTTTCGTACAGGAAACCCAACGAAGAGTCATTTGCCTTCCTAAAAACCATATCACAATTATCAAAATTTCCCTCACTCTCAAGACTCTCAAGGAGTCGAAGTTTGCAGGTCATTTTCTCTTTGCCTTCGTTAAACCATATCACAACAACGTGAGAAATTTCCCTCGTACAGCTAGTGCATTTATTTACTCAGAGGGTGCACTTTGCGAACATCCTAGCTGTAAAAAAGGCTGGCTTAGCAACTTACCAAAAAAAAAACTTGGAAGTTGAAGTATTCTTATATTGTTAGCCTCAAGTTTCCTTATTTTTAAAATCATTTCTTGGTATCGCTTTAAGGGGAAAAAAAGCTAAGCCGTCCCTTTCAACCCCCCACCCCCACCTAACCAACTAACACACAAGAAAAAAATTAATGCTCTTAATTGACTGTAATACTCCGTTTAGTTTTATTTCATTAAATCATACCCAAGAATTCTGAAAAGGTGGGAAGGGGGTGCCGGTAAAACTACGTGGGAAGCTAATTGTTATTTTTTAATTATATTGAATTGTAATGCAAGCTTCTCCATTAATTAGTTTTACTCAGAAACAATTTTTTTTAGTATTGCCTTTATGAAATTTTAGGAAAACATTGTGGGAAGAGTTTTGAAACTTTCTTGTATTTGGGTTAAATGTGAGACGTGTGTTGTAGGTAAGCATGTACTGCCAAACGTCCTTTTTATTTTTTTTAAAGCACTAAACAGTAACTTAAGATGTTAACATTAACAAATTTGAAAGTAAGGATTGTAGTCTTTTAAATTTTCTAAACATCAAAGGCTAATTTGCATATGCAAACTTGCAGCCTGAGGCAAATACTGGCAACTTTGTTTCTGTGAACTCCTAATTCTCCCCTCAATGTATAGTACACAAGCCTAGAGCCAACAGCTTCATATGGCCGCCATTTTGTTTCATTTGACATGAGTTTGTGTTACTAAAATGGGTTCGCCCAACAAAAATGAAGGACAATTTTCAACTTCATAAGAGGTCAACATGACATCTGCTGGCCCCTCATTGCCTGCCTAAGATCATGTGGCCCGTGGACACCATTTTCGGTCTGCAAAACTATAATGTTAAGAGACCAATATTCTTCAAGGGAGGAAGGAGGGAGGGGCACTTGTGCAAATAATTATTTTTCGTTGCGTGCAAAGTGGTATTAGTTTAAACCATGCAGTTGCTTGTTAGCCACTGAAAGTGTTGTTTAGCCACAGCAGGAATGCATGCATGTAAGTGTTAGAAAGTAAATTTACCACAGAATTAATTTATTTTATTTTATGAAGTGCTGGAAAGGAGATTTAGCGAGAATTGTTCATTTTATTATAATATCAAAATTTATAATTGTGCAATCCAGATACAGAAGTGAAGCCTGGTTGCTGGAGGTTTGCGGATCTGGTCGAACCCCTGGAAAGGGGACCTTGGCAAAGTCCCCGCCAGGACTGCCGGGCAGGGTAGCGTGAGAGGCTACCATGCTGCTCCAGCGGCTATGGGATGTATTCTGGCAAATTCTGGACAATCTTTCGACCCCGACGATGATCGTAGGTTTCTCGGATCGAATCCCGGGGCTGGCACCTCCCTTTACCAGATATTTCTTCTCTAAAAATTTGATAATGTTCAAAACTGAGCCGGTTTAGCCATACAAGCATTAATTGCTTCGGCTGACTTAAGGCTCATCAAAAAAAAAAAAAAAAAATGTTATACAGTGAAAATAATGCAAGGACGTCTTACTGATAAGGATCCAGTAAGTATTCCATGAATACTAAAATTGCTTTGAAAACTATAAGTGTATAAATGAGCCTAACCCGTTTTGTTATCTTTTCTCGACCTACAGTTAGCAATATATTATATCCTACTAACATTATGTACATTGCCCAAAACAACTACTAACTTTGTAGGGTACTTACGGGAAGTTAAGGGAGCCCACTTAAAAAACAATGTTTTTAAACATTATTTTAAAAAACGGCTTTTTTATTTAATTTCCTAGTAACCTCCAACTGAAAAACTTACGGAAATCTCTCAATGGGCATTTTTAAACAGAATTAAGGTAGTAAGGTAATGTGGTGAGGTTAAATGTGTGTAGTCATAGCAATCCGTGACAGTGCGACAGCTGTAAGTGATGGGAGATTACAAACACGTAAAAACAAGGTTTTGCTACGTCATCTTTACTTAATTAGATTACAGGTGCATAGATATTATTGCCTAAAACTGGCTACTAATATACGCAGGTTATAGTTGAAATTGGGGTAGTACAAATGTTCACCCTCCGGGAAATCAACTAGTAACATTGTAAGGGTTAGTGGACTCTACCTTCGTTAAATATTATGCTTTTGATTTCCGTCCAAACCATTTTTCAGAGCTTTTCACGCAAAGTGAACAAGTTTATATATTTTTTTTTTTCTGGGGGGGGGGGCGGGGTATGGCCCTGCTACCGTAGCTATTTGTTTCCAGTTACTCTTCATGTTCATGTTCGGGCATGAAATAACAGACGACGCAATGGTGAACATATGGTCGTATCTTTACATTTTTTCTTTCGTTTACTGTTTATAGCCAGAAAATTGCAGAAGTAGCAGAAAAGGCCCAATTTCGACTAAATCTAGTTGAAGTTTGTATGCCCGTATGTACACTAATTCTTTTTTATTTTGACAAAAACGTATGGCTTATTGTAAACAACGGTTTTTGCAGTCGGCAAGTGTGTTTTTAATTAAACAGTCGTTACAAAATTCGAATTGAATTCCAGTGCCATGAAAAACGATGCCTAAACAACTGTCGATGTTATTTCAATGGGTTATATTCCCTTCTATGTTACTCAACACACTGCCCACCAGATTACACCATTAACCAGTGCAAGTCATGTAAGGCAAATATCTGGTGTTGATTATCACAATTTTTCCCCCTATAGTTATTCAGGAGCACCTTAGTACAGTTAGGAGAGAGCCTCAAAGAGTCTCAAGGAGCGATGTTTGCAGGTCATTTTCTCTTTGCCTTCGTGAAACCATATCACAATTATCACAGTA
>JAHWFP010156831.1:0-10404 GCA_023313725.1 Lithobius niger
ATCACTAAGCATTAAAATCCATGACGAAGTTAGGGACGGAAAAGCCAAAGGCTCAACAAATGGATAGTGTATGTTTATATATATATATATATGCATATATATATGCACGTGTTAAATAATGTCTATGGACGTTTCCCTTTGGCCGTGTCAGTATGGCTCAGCGGTAGGACCTCGGCCTTTGGTTTCGAAGGTCGGGTGTTCCATTCCCCGCTCAGTCAGTCTGACATACAAGTCCAAATGGCAACGTAAATAGGTTTGCATCCGTATTTATTCAATCCTTGACGAGTGTAGAGCAGTCAACACTTCCTATTTGACCTGTAAACTTTAAAATCCATCTTCCGTTTTATAATGTACCACTCGCTGCGTATTGTACGAAGGTAATTATATTAGATACATCCAGCAAGTTTTGAATAATTTATTGCTGGAGTCTCGAAAACGGGCAGGTACTTATGCAGAAATATCGACTGGAGCCCTGGACGCAATTCTAGATGTGACGCTGAAAAACCTTTGATGTCTTGCTGGTACGGTTCACGTGGTATTTACGTTTAGCCAGCCTCCTTTTGGCGAATAGAGCTAAAACTTTAGTCGCCAACTATCAATATTTTCTCGCCATTTGGTGAGTGACGGGCGACACTGCTGAATATTGGTGAGTGAGGATAAAACTGTGACTGTTAATGGAAACAACGGTTGATTTATGATTGACGAAATGTTCGAATTCACTCGAGGAATTAATTCATGTCCAAGGAAGGGCTGTGTGTCACTGATTCTTGGCCCAAACTTAATAATGTAAAGGTTGGATAATATCGTGTAATGTATAGATTAGATAGGGCTAGGAGAATTCGGAACCGGTGAAACCGCCTATACCGCTTACGTCGGTGTATATTTGAGTAGTTAGGCCTACAATTTGCATTTTGCCAAAAAATGTTTAGGTACGGAGGACGACCAATCTTGGCCATGTACGCAACGTAATTTTTCAGAAACCCTCAAGTGGAACGTCAGGCTCCCTATAGTGCGATTGGTTGAACTTGCAATAATTCTCTCCTATGGTTATACTATAGAACCGGCCGGATCATGGGTGAAAAGTACACGCAACTGGATTGGACAATGGCCGCCGAAAGCGACACTGATCCGACTGATTTGTCCTGTTGCCGCTTTCAGTCAGCCGAGGGCGGTAGTTACACTCCCCCCCCCCCCCCAAAAAAAAAAAACGCCACCTAAGAAATTACAGCTTTTTCCTTTGAAACATCATCTGGATGGACGAAGACGTTGACGTGATAATTTTAAAAAAAAACTATTTAAAAATACTTTTTTAGATAAAATTTAAATTATTATGTTGAAAACCGCCATTAGAGGTCGCAAACTACGAAAAAAAAAACCGTGTTCAAACGGCTAGCTGCAGTTCTGTACTGATGCAGAGCCACCTAACAGTAAAGGCCGTATCATCTTTGCCTCCCACAATGCTCTGCAAAACGGCGCGACGCAAACAGCGACGCGGCAAGTTTGCCAAGTGGCGTCGTCAGTTGACAGACTTTGGAATGCTCGTCGATGAGCTTACAATTTCGCCACTTGGTGTAGAAATGGCAGCACCTAGCAAACATGCGCTTCCTTGTATGTCAATGGTTGATTTTTAGGCGCCTTATTTGGCTTGTTCGGATACGGCCTTTACTGTAGGAGGCTCTGACCGACGACTGTGCCTCCACCGCTCAACAATGCCGTCGGCAACGTGGATTCGTTCAGCGGCCATATTGTTTATCCCCTAAAAACGTTGTAGACTCAGCCGGATGGTTTACTTGGGGGGGGGGGGGGCGGTAACTAGTAACTTCATTCTTCCTTAGCATGTTTGTGTAAGTAGGTCAACCTCTGATCTGCTACCGATATTTCTACTTCTGTATTAAATTTCGTAAAAGGCTGTAACAACACATCTCATTCGTTATTTTACGAAATAATTAAAAATCTAAAATCGCAATTTACAACTGTAAATGGCCGTAATATCCCTTTAATTAACGAAGCTGCAGTCTGAAGTAAAATAAAAATGTCCGTCGTAGCCTAAAAATGGCCGTAATGTCGGCTTTGCTGCAGCACCTGCGGTCTGCGAAGGACGTTTACAAGCTGTATTTACCCCTTAATTATTTCTTAATATTTGTGCCAACATATAGCACATTCATGTTCGCTCATCCCAAATTCGTCTTTCTTTTCACTTAAGGAGAGTTGAGGGGTGGGGAGTTAGCTACCGTGCTGGAAAACCTAACTAGGCTTCGTTGTTAGGCGAAAGGTGCCAAAAACGCACGAGGCTTTCCTGCAGCACATCGAGGAGTTACTGGAAGATAACCATTGTTGTCCCAGTTTGAGCATTGGAATTTGTCTGCGGCCTTGCAGTGCTGGAAACACCGGTTCTCGTCAGATCCCCGAAGTTAAGCAGCGTTGGGCTGGATTGATACTTGGGTGTGTGACCCCCTGGGAATCTGGCTGTTGCAGACATAGGGCCTTAGGGCTTCGGGCAGATGACCAGGAGTGGTTAACGCTCGTTAAACCCTTTGAAACCCTTTGACGCATCTGTCAAAGCATTTGGAAATCTGTCTTGTACGTATTCATTACTAGGCCAATGACAAGTTCGTTTTATTAACAAGGTTTTACAGCGCTGTAATTCGATTAAAAGCAGCCACATTAAGATTAGCTTCTACGTCCAGCGTTTGTTTTTTTGCTCAGAGAAGTTTTATCTGAGGCTTTTCATTTTTCCTTTACTTTTTTCCCGAGTTTTCCAGTTTTTTGTGTGAAAAGTCACAGAAATCCGTCAGTTTTCACCGAGTTTCAAACGGTATTAAATTCTACAAGTTTTCCAGGTTTCCTACTTGACCAGGTTGGGGGTAACCCTGGACAGTTTGCGCCCTCCATTCAACTGGGAGTAGTTTTTAATCACGTGTCGTGGACAGCAGGTTATCTACCAGTTTTATTTTGTTGTGAGGATTTTCATTTTGCCCTTACTTTTTTCCTGAGCTTTCCAGTTTTTTGTGTGAAAAGTCATGGAATTTCGGCAGTTTTCCTTGAGTTTTAAACTTAGTTTCATTCCTATAAGTTTTCCAGGTTTGCCACGTTCTCCAGGTTATAGTCGGAATCCTGTTAAAATTATATTTGGACCAGTTTGCACCTCCCTTCAACCGGGAGCGTTTCTTAATGCCAGTCGCGAAGAGCAGGTCATCTACCAGTATGCACATATCGATTGGGAAGTTCCTTCGCTGGCCAACTACCTTTCGTAACTCTCTTACCCCCTCCCCATTTTCCTCCCCCCCCCAGCCAGTACCCCACCTCCATACCCCGACAGGATGGGCACCCGCGCAAAGCCACGTCAGCAAACCCGCGTGGGAGGATGTCTTGAGGACTCCTTGTCTCAAAGCCCCCCTGATGATGATGAAGTTGCGAGTTTCCGACCCTTGGGTCATGTGCGCAGAGTGCGGAACACCTACACCAACAGCGGGGGTTTCAATGAATGAGCCGCAGGGTCCGTTTACAAATGACGTCATAAGAGGCGAAATATGGGGATGGACGTAGACTACACCAGCATGCAGTTAAAGATATTACTAGATTTCTGAGCACTGAGGTTCTTGGGCAGTAGGACATAAGAATAACATTAGGAAGTAAACTAAAAAAAAATTCTAACAGCAAATATATTTGCTCGACAATAAAATATTTGAAAACTCAACCCTACTCTTTTGTTTAGATTATAAGCTCACAAAAACACGAAATGATTCTTTCGATAAAACACTCCCAGTGCGTTTCCACCATTTTCAGTAATTTGGGTGGAAACACCGTGGATTTTCGACGTAATGTAAATAAAATGAATTTTTTAGAGTTATACATCATCTGGTCGAACCCCTGGAAAAGGAACCTTGGCAAAGTCGCCGCCAGGACTACCGGCCAGGGTAGCGTGAAAGGCTACCATGCTCTTTCATCGGCTATGGGAACTATTCTGGCAAATTCTGGACAATCTTTCGGCCCCTACGATGATCGGAGGTTTCCCGGATCGAATCCCTGGGTTGGCACCTCCCTTTACCATATATTTCTTCTTCTCTAAAAGTCTGGTAATGTTCAAAATTGAGCCGGTTCAGCCATACGAGCATTAAGTTGCTTCGGCTGACTTAAGGCTCAAAGAAATTAATTTAAATAATAAATTAAAAAACAAAAAAAAATAAAACAAAATAAAGATGCAAACCAAACTGATATATGGCTCAACGGTAAATCTCAGCGGGACCTCGGCCGTTGGTTTCAAAGGACGAGGGTTCGACTCCCCGCTCAGGCAACGTAAATAGGTTTGCGTCTGTATTTATTTAACTCTTTGTTGAGCATTGACTTTCCGTCTTTATAAATCACTCCTTCAAAAGCATCTGTTTGTATGTGAGATATAACATCAAGCTTTGCGAATTAAAAAAAAATGGTGCCAGACGAATATACTTAGCAGTTTCCTCCATGAACATGAAAAAAAATTGTACTTTTACCAGGAATAGGGAGATTTAGGCATAAATGATTTCGCAGCGCTTAATGTGTAAGTTGGCGCTCTTTGACATTCAGAAGTTAACCGACAGTTTTTATGACGGGAGCAGCTTCTAATTGGCTGATGCCTCGTGAACGCACTGTTCCCATACGGCAACATAACGCTGTCTTCTAGTGTTGCCATATCGGAAAAAAATTCTCTATGAAATTTCAGCCAAGATATCGGTAGATTTATCAAAATGACACACTCTCCCATTTTTTCCCCAAAACTTAGCTTCTTTCGCAACGCCTTACAAATTTTATGTAAAATGTACCTTACCACTAATGTTTAAATGAGCAACACTAGCATATGTGGCATATAATAAGCCAATCATAAACACATCACGTTCTAAGTAATCTATTCAATGCGCTATGCAATAGGGGCAAGTACAGTCTATTTTGTTAGTTATGACACTCCTTTTTTCGGTACCTATGGGAACATAATTAACGGAATTGATGAATATGCCTAAACAAATTTCTCCCATAACTCGGAAAGTTTTAATCCCAAAAAGCAACACATACAGACCCATTGAGAACTATATGCCGACGACTATTGACTAAATAGAGCATCGACACGACGTAGTATTATTGTATATAACTCTATGCTGGAGCCTTAATGGGTTAGCTGCAAGGGGCACTTCAGAGAGAAACAGAAGGGCGTCATACTGAAACCGATGCTGTGAAGAGTGATTTCTTAGACCTAAAACGCGCGATTTTTGTTGTTGGAGAAAACAAGATTATTTTAATCCTAAGAAATCCGCTCTTCCGTTGTTTTTCCCTCCATTTTTATGTAGTGCACCTTGTAGTTATGCCCTCCAAAACCCATACTGGTGCCAATATGGCGGTAAATGTCACTGCTGTTTAGCTCTGGTGGACAGTTTGCCTATACCCGTCGCAAACTATATGCCAACAATAACTGACTAAATGTCTCTGGTGGACAGATTGACCAATACTGTCACGATCTGTGTGCTACGATAACTGACTAAATGGCCCTAGTAATTTGACCAAATCTGTCGTAAACTCTATACCAACGATAACTGACTAAACCACTCTGGTGGAGTTTGACCAAACCCGTTGCGAACTATATCCCAACGACTACTGACTAAATAAATGGCTCTGGTTGTCAGTTTGACCTTACTTTTGATAAAACGAAACCTGAAGGTACACATTCCGTAACGTCTTCCATTTAACATGGTTGAAGAGTGAAGACCCATGATAGACAAATTCAACTCACACACCCAGTACCGCACGAGTAATCAAAGCTTTACTTTAAAAAAATCTGGGTGGATTAAACCCATTGCGATGTTTTTAGTTTGTGTATCTCTTACATCTAGCAATGGTAGACTAACTGTTACAAGTTCCTGTACAATGTACATTCTTTTTCGTAAAACTATGTACCTATTTTGCATCTACATGCTAGGAATAACGTTTTCCCTGCCTTTTTTAAATCCCCTGGTATGCTGAAAACTTGCCCTTTTTAGTTAAAGTGTTATACCGATTTCGCATTGGTAAATTCAATTGGCCCTGGCCGTGACAAGGAGGGCTGGGCACCGTTTTATTAACCAATGCGAAATCGGGCCGACCTAGGCCGAGCAGGTATTTCGAGAGCCGTCCCGGCTCACACCAATGGTCGGCAAGACCGCTTTATTAGCTAACGCGAAATCAAATTAGGACGGAGCCGGCCGGTGCCGCTTAAATCAGAATGGTTTATGAATGGTGCTGCAGCGTAGCGGCAGAAAGTGGAAAGTGTCAAGTGCCACAAACCGACACGTGGCGGTGCTGTAAATCGTGATCAGCGAGCCGGGAATTAACCAACGCGAAAAGCGAGCCGGCCGGGCCAGCACTGGCCCCTATTGGCACTGGCCGGCCCGCCCCAGTCCGGCCTGGTCGCTTGAATTTACCAATGCGAAATCGGTATTATAACGACCGGGCCCTTAAAGGGCAATTACACCCATTTTGACATGCATGTTTGACTTTTGGATCACTTACACAATAACTAAACACAAAAAATTGCGGTAAGAATACGTTACTTACGTCCGATATAACAATTTAATTACTGCATCGCCAAAACATGACACGGAGTTCGCCATTATTTTGCTGGAACGCTCAGAAATTAATGCCGACAGATGTCATTTTCCGATTTCGACTCGCAGCCGATTGAGATAGCTGTATTGACTGTAAGGAGCTCAAACGTCTGGCGGCTTTAGATGGCCGGCAGTGTAGTGGCCAGCTAAGGCCGTCAGACGCTTGAGCTCCTCTCAGTCAATACAGCTATCTCAATCGGCTGCAAGACGAAATCGAACAGATCCGTCTGTCGGCATTAATGTCTACGCGTTCCAGCAAAACAATGGCGACCTCCGTGTCGTGTTTTGGCGATGCAGTAATTAAATTGTTATATCGGACGTAAGTAACGTATTCTTACCGCAATTCTTGTGTTTAGCTATTGTGTAAGTGATCCAAAAGTCAAACATGCATGTCAAAATGGATGTAATTGCCCTTTAAGCCGCATCCTCGCATTCTTCGAAGAGTTGCAGAAAGGTTTACCGTGTCTCAGAAGTCCTTGGCCAATTTTTTAGTCCTATACAGCGTAGACCTTAGGCCTATTTCACTATTGCATACGTACTCCCACTGCGACGTCCAAGACAGAAGGAAAGGCATGATTTCAGAGTGTAGAACAGACCTGCATGTTTGTACAAATCAGTGCACCACATCCCTCCCTACACATACACGTCTCCTTGCGAATAAATACGGTAGGCCTATAGGGCAACACGGTGTGATAGGCCTATTCAATCTATACTGGCTGAGGAATTCTGAGACATCCTGCATAGTGAACAATCTGTGTCGATAAAACGATGCGACTATCCGACTGAAGTTAACCGCCTCAAACAAGTCAATTCTTGCGTAGCATTTGTACCACCCGCAATGAATTTCCTTTACGATCTGACAAGCCTCTGCGTACTCCTTCCCCCCCCCCCCCTCCCTTCACTTCCCTCGCTCTTCTCTCCCTTTCTTCTTCTCTTTCCTTTCTATTCCTTCTCCGGTCAATCCGTTTTTCCTCCGCCAGCAATGCCTCCCACTCTTTTCTGGTCGACTGGACGCCTTAGTCGCTAAAAACGGGGAAATCAAATCATCCCTCACCAAAGGGTTTGAACGATGGCACTGCCAACCCTTCCGACAGACGGACACGACGTGGGCATCGTCAGTCCAGTCAACATGAGACGGAGACCAATTCGATTGGCATCCACTGGGATTGCGACACCTTCCATTCTTCTGTGCATGATATGTACCTGGTGGGTGGTTTGACGATCGTCACGCCAACCAGAGGATTTCGTGGTGTTGTTTTCCATGTTTTACGATTTTGTATGTACGAGAAGCGACGTAAGGGGGTACAACAGGGGCTTGTGGGTTGTAGCGCGCGTCGCACGTATATAAGAGTATCTATACAACTTAGCTGAAAACCCGTTAAACATGACGGCTCCCAGTTTTAACGTATTGAATTGACAAAGTAAGCAACTTTGCCACTGTTACCTTCTGTGGGAGCGTTACTTTGATGGCTTTTACCTTGGGGACCGTTACTTTGTTTGGCATTGCTTGCTTGCACGGTTTCGTCGTACAACTGATTGTATACAGTAGATCATTGTACTCAAGGATTTGTTTTAGTTCCTTTTGCAACAATTCAAGTTATGTCGCGATATTTTCATTTACGCTCCCTTCAATCTGCTAAGTTAAGATACCAGTTTCGTGCACAAATAAAACCACACTACGTTTCGGGAGGACAACCTCCCGTCACGAAAACATTTGTGCACGAAACTGGCTGTTACTCGATCTTATCTGCAAAAAGTGCTGAAACTTCTCAATCTCAACCCTTCAATCTGCAACCGACATTTCATAGTAGACTGAAGATCGGCATTGTCTTTTCGCAACACATTCGTAATAATTGGTCATTATTATGAGGTCAATCATGAGGCCCTGAACTTGATGGCACTATGGTTGGTCGCTACACAAGTCACCGTTTTCTAATTTCTCCGTGCCGGCTCCCTGTGCTTTGGACACAGATCACCAGTGAAACGACGTTACAGTACAAAGTCCAAGTTCCACCCATAGTTTGATGACATTTCAGCTTAGTTGCACTGACATGTATTGATGTATGTTATTGATGTATTGGCATATTATTTGCATGATGATAATGACGACGATGTGATGACAGAAGTGAAACCAAAATCACTTTCGTGGAACGGTTACGTACCAGGATTGAGCGTTATTATTAAATTCTTCACTTACGTGTTATGACGATCACTGGAACTCGCACTGAACATCTTTATTCATAACCTATCTCACTTTTCAAGTCATTATTTGTATCAATGCGTTGTCCAGAACGATCTGAGCTGCTTTTCAGCCTTTGCTGTCCCAGTCTAACTTCCGGTGAAGGCTGGGGATTTTACTCGTGCTTTCAAACTAGGCTAAAATTGAAGCTTTGCGTATCACTCTAGACAACGTAGTGGTACAAGTAATGACTTTGAACGTGAGATAACATATTAACAAAGACGTTCAGTGTGAGTTCCAGTGATCGATGCAGGAACACAACAATAAACGAGGGTTGAGAACTCAGCACTCGATCTTTTTTTTTGGACGAAACCCGTCTTACACCCATTGTGCAAATTTAATATATTTTTAAACGACAAGTTATTTTTCACCCTAATGAATACTGAAAACGAGCAACGCAGGTTCAAACGTAGTGCCATATCACTTATTCCAAATTATTCGTAATGTGGTAACAGGGTCCAACGTTCTCATCAACGCTACAAAAATGCCTAGTAACAACAGTGTTAGTCAAATGCGGTACCAGTTTGCAAAAGAAAATTTAATTTCATTTGGCGCCAGACTTTTAGAGTATCAGCAAACTACTACTACAGCCGGCAGTGAGTAATGCTCTTGATATTTACTCTATTTAAGAAATTCCTATAGGAATTGCGTTCATTGATGTCTGCCGAACTGCTGTCAGTGACTGGAAAAAAGACACTGGAAAAGCCCCTACCAGTCTGTATCAGTGGGCGTAGCGTGAGAGACTACCTTCCTCATTCAGCGGCTATGGCAAGCATTGTGGGATTGTCTCGGCCACTACCTTCCTGTGGCGATTAGAGGCTTCATAGGATAATATGACCTGTTTCTGAAACATCTGGTAATGAAACATGAAACGAATCATGAAGCGTGAGGCATGAAAAATCTGCATGAACAGTTTGCTTCAGTGACATAAGACTCCACAAGATTTTACAAAAAAAAAAAAAAAACACAAAAAATCTAACGCTATCTCTAGACACCGACTGCGAAATCGAAGGGATGCGAGTGACGCTTAATTTTTTTTTCTCTTTTTATCTTTAACTTAATAATAAACTTAATTCTTATAGATGTTTGGGGCTCAGCTGTTGTTATTTGAAAAACGGATGGAGAAGAAAAAGTACAAGTCTGAATGCGATGAAAGTATTAAAAATTCGCCGAAATTGATTTTTTTCCCCTTTTTGCGCAGACTTACAAGCCATTATCGCCTTTTTCTTCGACAGCCAAGAAATGTAAAAAAAAATAAATAAAAAAAAGGAAAAGGAGATTAAAAATTATGTCTAATTACGAAAAAATGTAAAAGTTTATGAAACCTCTCACCTTCAAACGTAATTAAACTAAGAGCCAAGTTACCAGAGTTAATTCTAAACATAGATTTTTTTTTTACTTACGAAATTTCAAAATGGGTTTCTTGTCGACGCTTATTAAATTAAAAATTTAAACATGCCCGAGCAATAAAACTATAAAAATACGCAACTTTTGTCGAGTTGTTTCAAAGTACATATTTTTAACTTTTAATGTATGTATATAAGTTTCGAAATATTA
>JAHWFP010156831.1:15404-26211 GCA_023313725.1 Lithobius niger
AACTAGGCCTAAAGCACTGGTCATTGAAAGAGGAAGAAAGTTAACTTGAGTTTTTTTTTAGTTTTTAGGACTGTCTTGATCGAATTAAAGTCAATTTAAAAAAATAACAAAGAAGAAATAATGTATGGCTTTGTCAGGGTGTGCTTAGATTATGGAGTAAAGACTTTCTAATATTGATAAAAGTTAAAGGCAATTTTCCGTTTATCACGCTATTGGCGATGTTATAATGACGATATGTTATTGTTTTACCATTTTTCACAGATGCCGTGTAGGCATGTCGCAGTAATACTCCACACGCAGACACCATTCATTGGGGGGGGGGGGAGATTGAGGCTTAATGGCGCGTCGACAGCTTGACGAATCATTGGCTCACCTACCGTGTTCAAAGTACAAACGGCAAAAAAACACAATATTTTATACAGTAGTAAGGTTTCATATGGACGAAACACTGCAGCAAAACAGTAATACCTGAAACCTTACAGGAAATATTACAGGGACTCGTGTCCCTTTCCTGTTTTCATTTTAGTTCAGTTGTTTTATCTTTAATTTAAATATCAAACGATTTCGTTTTTTTCTAGTAATTATTTAGCTTCGAAATAAAATAGGCAGAGAGGAAGCAGAAACCTAAGTCATTGATTTTCCAGGGGACGCTTCACCAAACTCGATTACCATGGCAACAAAGAGGACTAATAAAAGAAGAGCAATTTTTCGTGTCGCAACATTAAAAAAATCCGAGCACATAAAAAAAAAAAGTACACTAGAACGAGCAATAGAACGACACAAATATTAATTACGCAAAAAAAAACCTAATGGCAACAACCACAAACCTCGCAAAAAAAAATTCCGTATTTTTTGTTGAGATCGAGACAGGCGACAGATCATTATACGTTAACAGAGAAAAGACTGTCCCGTTGCGTCGTACGTCCTCCATCTTGATCGAGAACAATGACAGACAGCCTCCCGGCAACCCAAACACCCTTGGGGTAATTAAAAACGCGTCGCACTTCAGACGTGATTTCAGCGATCGTTCATTCGTGCTGACGTCACCACGACCTTCTGGCGAACCTAGACAAAAGACAACGACGATGATGGTGAACAGTTAGTGCGACTGAAAACCAGAGGAACCGGTGCCAGGTTACCGGAAATTCCGGGATACCTCCAGATGTTTACACCAGAAAACAAAATTTTATCTGGTAACGTCTCCCGAAATGTTGAATGAAAAGGCGAGTTTTCGCGTAAACGGGCCCTAAGGCGCGTTTAGCAAGGACTCGCCTTGCATTTTCGCAGTAGGAAGCTATAAGTCATGTAAAATTCCAACATGGCGGTGGTTTTAGCTCTGCCGTCTCGCAACGAAAACAGTCAATAATGTGAGTTCGGAAGTGATTGGGAAATTGTTTCGTCGGAAGGAATTCTTTATCTTATTGGCACGGATTATACGATTGTAAGCCTTTACTTAAAAGATGTCGGATATATCCAATCCAGGTAGCATTTTTACCATGGTCAACGATTCATTTTCTATCACGATCCAATTCTAGCTGCGAGAATGCAAAAGCGAGTCGGTGCAAGACCTTCTCGCTTGCCGAACGGTATTTGCTAGGCAATCATTATTTATATACGAAAAGTTTCCCGTTTCTGTTAAATGTATGCGTAATAGGCAACAAATTAAATGTATTATAAATAACAACGCAGATAAAGAACGAAGTGCAGCAGTCATTTTAAACGTAGGTACAACATTGTTGCCATTTCACGCTAGTTCCAAAATTTGCTATTCTCGGTAAAAAAAAAAATAGCTTCTAGCACTGATCAAACGACGGCAGAATAAATAGCTACTCGCAGCGAGAATTCAAAATCCAACATGGCGTCCATTTCGGGGTTATCGAATCGAATACAAATCATCGAATACCGGCATTCAGAAATCTGTCCGTCGTCTTGTACAGCAGTAAGAATTGTTTTCTAGTTGTCATAAATCGACGCTGTCATGTTGCACGTACGGTACGTTGTGTCACGAGGGAGGAGATTTGCGTCCGCGTTGTTGCCATGGTTACTACGTATAGACAACTTGAAAGCCACATTTTTCGATAAAGGCGAGAAGCAGCCAGCAGATTTAGTATTAAAGCTAGTAAGCGAGAAATTTGTCGTTGCGTAAAGGGGCCCTAAGGGCGCGTTTACACAGCGACCCACCTTTGGATTCTCGCAGCTAGAACTCAATCGCGATGGCAAAGGTGACATTGCCATGGTAACAACGCTAAATGGATTACCTAAATCCGACATCGTTTGAGTAAATACTTGCAGTCTTATAATCCGTGCCAATAATATAAAGAATTCCTCATGACGAAACAATTTTCCCAACCGCTTCTGAACTCACGTTGTTTGGTGTTTTCGTTGCGAGGCGGCAGACATAAAACCGCCGCCATGTTGGAATTTGAGGTGATTTCTAGCTTCTAGCTGCGAGAATGCAAAAGCGAGTGGCTGCGTAAACGTGCCCTAAGACTTTTCTGCGAACAGCGGGAGCGTTGTAACATTATAGGCTTACGTGCTAAAAAATCCGTCTTGTACGGATCAGGTTTTAGAAAGAGCAAACTTTTAGGAGGCTCACAATGGTGGACGAAAGGTTTTCGTTGTTGTGCTATTTTTTGGCATCAAGCCAATAGGCCAATAGGCTTTATCAAGCCTATTTTGTTGTTACCCGCTAAATTACGTTTTCAGCACAATAGGCAATGAAGCGGTATTTTGTGCAGCTTCGTTGCCTTTTCAAGCTGTACAAATAGCATTGAAGAAACGTCTACTTGACAATCAGTACTTTGGTGCTTTTGAGAGTTCGCGCTTGGGGCGCCTGCCTCCCTTTGCCGCGCCTGATTGTTAACGAACTGTCTCCTTGACAACGGAGGGCAGTGATTTCCGAAACATGGCTTTCTTCTTTTTTTTTTTTGTTTTATTTTCTGATTTATGCATTAAGCTCTGGGTTAGGCTACTTACAACAACACCAGTGATTGGACAAACCTAAGAAGAAAAAAACGCAGAAAAAAGCCGCGGAAAAAATCCTCAGAAAAAAATATTTTGCCAGGTGAAACTTCCTTTGCCTGCTTGGTGAAATTCGAGCCAAGGCAACTTACATAACCTAACCTAACCTATGAGAAAAATAACAACACGAAAAAATACAAAACAAGCCGGGGCAGCGATTACCTAGTATAACCACGCCACATTTCCGCCACTTTCAGGCCATTACTGCCTCATACATCCGTATTATTTTTATTACATTTAACTAATTGTAATTTTTGGACGCTAAATCTAATGGTGAAAGCCGTTTGTCTCTATCTGGTACCTTCCCATAGAAGATGGGCTCGCTTCCGACCACTTTTGGGCCATTTCCGCTTCATGTTTCCGGTGGTTTTTTTTTTATTCATTTTAACCAATTTTTGGACACTGAATCGAATGGTGAAAACCCTTTGTCTCAATCTGGTCTCGTTCTGGAGTAAAAAAGGCGACGGACGAACGAACGAAGTCGTTTCGCTAGTCTTACGAGCTTTCGTTGTACATAAGACTAAAACACACAAAACAATTCGGCTTTATTTCCACGTTTTTTTCTTCGGATTTTTTTCCTATGGCTATTTTTGGAAGGTTTTTTTCTCTCACGGGTTTTTTTTTTTTCAAAAAATAATTTCTTTGAGCCTTAAGTCAGCCGAAGCAACTTAATGCTTGTATGGCTGAACCGGCTCAATTTTGAACATTACCAGACTTTTCTTTCCACGCTGGAGCTATAGTTTGTTCCACATTATGTTAGCAGGAAACTGACTCTATGACGTCACGTTTCCTTGCACTTACGAGTGTAAAACCATGTGGATATCTTAAAAGACACTACACAGTTATTGTTAGAGTCCACGAGTGGGATATTTAGGGGTTCTTCGCATTCGGTAGTAGAAGTAAACGTGGCGTCAAACATTCAGTTTCGTGCAGACATAACGTGGAACAAACTATAGGAGAGTTTGGGGTTGGAGTACTTCTTTTGTTATTGTGAATTTTTGGCCTGGTCGTAAGGCCCTTCAACATTGTTTTATCTCCTGCTCACACAATAAATCATCAACACAGCCTTTATAAGCACAGCCAGTTAGCCAATCGCCCATAGAGGCCATTCTAGGTGTGTAAATATTGCTTAGTAAATATTGGCTAATGCAAATTATAAGCCTAATTAATTGATCAAATATAGCCGAAATACACAAATACAGGCTTGATTGCATGTGGCATTACTCAGTAGAGTGCCACACAAGTAGAGGGCGAATAAATCCCATACACGTCAGCAGGACATAAGAGTATTCATGTTGTAAGGCTGGCCACACACCAAATTAGAAATCGTCGCGAGATGACGCCTCTGGTCGAGGGACCCCATACAGATTTTGTCGCGCAGCAAGGATTCTGATGCTCAATTTTCGGCCTGCGTTCATGGAGAAAACCCAACGCCTAAGCGGACGCCGAAAGCTTATGCGGTGTAGAAACACAAGCAGTTCGCCCAGCCGCGTGTTGGCTGTTGTATCCGCGGCCCGCGAGCTCCAAATCGCCTTTATGCTTATGGCCGTTTTGAGCGGAAGCTTAACACTTTAATGCCTGTGAACGTACGTACGTCCTTTAAGCTTTTGCACAACTGCCTATGGACGTACCAGTACGTCCTGTATGTTTGTGGGAGCATGCTAAACTCAACATACCAGTACGTCCATTGCTCTTCACGCCGCGTCGTTAGATGGCAGCACTGACTAGTCTAAGCTGTGTGAAATGGTGTTTATTGGAAGTTGTACAGGCGCCTTGCTTAGCTGAATACAAAATGGCGGCCAACAATGTTGAACTTTTGCATTTTTGTAAGTTTTTCAACATTGTTTCGCTGCTTACCAAAGACCTTGGAATAGTAGTAGTATAGTCGGTAGTCGGTAGGCTGCTTACCGTGCCAGTACTAATTTGTGTAAAAACTTTCTGAATGCATCACCATTTAATGATTGCTTTTCTGAGATAAGTGACTATATTTTAAATTCTTGAGCTCCACTGCGCAGCTTGAAAAGATATTTTTGGCAAATGCCAAAATCGGTCAGGCTGTAGTGCTAGTTCAAAATAAAAAGGTTAGGCGTGAAAGTGTTAAAGAGAAACGCGATGCTCACTCGACAATATACGACGGTACGCGAATCAGTACAATGTGGCGCAAGCCACACAATATAACAGCACGAGAAGCTTGGCGGTTGTTGTATTAGAACAAACACGTGCCAATTATTAAATTACGTGCAGGCTTTTGCATCAAAGAAAGCAGCGAAGTGGCCACTCGTAAGGGGCAGTACGTGGACTGCCATTTTCCTATCCCAGAATGCAACTCAACAGACATGGCTCCCGCGGCCCGCTATGCGGGGAGCGGCGTTTTTCTAATCCAAACAGATCGGGGGACCGCGCGCGGGACGAACGAATGGCTAGTGTCTTCCCGCGTGAGCTTTTGACGTAAACAAACAAGCTCACGCGGATAGGCAGCAAAATTCCTTTCAAACGCCGCGCCACGCGTCCTCGCTAGGCGTTGCGCGCGGTCCATAAACAAAGCCTAACCCCTCGTACATGTACACGCGTAGGTGAGTTGTTTGTTGTTGACTGGTAAAAAAAAATAATAACTGGTAATTTTTCAGTTCTTTGTATAGTGTGCAGACAGCCTTATTTTATTTTATAAAATAATATTTTGTTTTGGTTTTATTTTGATTTGCATAGTAAAATCAGTATGCTGACGCTATAACCACGTGTTTTTAGCGTGGGACATGCGCCTAAAGACATCTCGCGACAACGTCCGGTGTGTGGACGTTGCAACACTAAAGTTGAGACAGTTTCGACAAAATGCCTTGTCGTGAGACCAAATGACGTGTTTGGCTGGCCGCACATCAAAATCGACAAAACATCTCCCGACAGGTTTGTCGAAACCTTTTTGTCGAAACCTGTCGAAACTTGTCTCAGCATGCTGCAGACGTCTCCAAAACCATAGGAATGAGTTGAGCGCCACACACCAGATGGGTCACCTGGGGCCACTGACCTTGGGCTTTGGCTATCTTTACTGTTGCTCATATTGTTTAAAGCTACTGAATATATCTTGTAATCATATTATTATTGCCTTGTATCAAATCGTGTATATTAATATACAATGTAACCTTGGTTTAGTTCTGGTTCCGCGCGCTGCTGGCCGCGTCATCACCACAGGAAGGGGCTGTAAATGCTAGATGTTCATGGTCCTTATTGTGGCTCCATCTATGGACCACTCTGGACGCAGCCGTGTGTATAAAAGGGGCTGCACCTCCAGTTGCTCCTCACTCTGAGAGCTGGGCCCAAACCAACAGCATCTCTTACCCATAGTGCAGCCTAGGCTAGCCATGTTTTAGAGCTGTCCTCTGAACCACTATTACCGTCTCAAGAACAAATCCTGCGTGGCCTTGTGAATAAACCATTGGGTAGGGGAAGCCGGGGCAAAGTGAATAATGGGCATTACAAGAAAACTACTGCTGCTAGAGCGCTGTTGATTTTTTTTTTTTAGCTGCAGCACTACTTTATTAGTGACGTCACGTTAGTTTGGTATTTTGACACTAGAGGGATTAGTGTGTGGTACGTCTTTCAGCTTTCAATGCAAGTTGAAAAAAATTCGTCAACGAGGAAAACGTGTGATATCTTCGAAACTACACTCTGAAAACGATGTGTACTGACAGAGTACACATCATGACTGTGTCCTTTCTCAGCCTCCACACGAGTTGTGTACTGGCAGTACACAGTCTGTGCAACGACAGTACACATTCTCATAACAGCTTGTGTACTGCCAGTACACAGTTCGTGTGGAGGCTGAGAAGGTACACATTGATGTGTACTGCCAGTACACATCGTCTTCACAGTGTATGCGTCACCGAAAGATAACTGTGGTGTCATTTTGAAGAAGAATTCTTGCAGATTAACGTATAGTACTATAATTTAGTTCGAAAATTTCAGTATAGTTTAAGGACGAAGTAAATCAGGATGAAGGTGCACACTGCGACAAAGTGGATACCACGTGCATGTAGGACAAAGTGGATACATATTGTTAGTGCTTTCAGTTATATACATGTTGTATACACGGTAATTCATAAAGTACTAAGAAAATAGTCATAGGGCTATGTTGTATAGGCCTATACGAGTGTCCACAATTTGTTAGGACTGTAAACCGTACACAACTCCGATGCAAATAATGCTTTGTAATACCTGTGGAAATCGATGGCAGACTGCAGACCTTAACCATCGTAAACAAAACACGGGGACAAATCATACCGAGGGGGGGGGGGAGGAGAGCAAGAATACACCATGGAACTAAACCGACGGAAAGCAAAGGCATTAAAGTCAAAGAACGAATGTGACTAAATGCGTGTATACAAATAGGACTGTCACAGTTAATAAACATGTCTCTTTTCCCTTGTTACTCATGTCTATCAATCCTAGTATTAGTATACACTAACTCGGCCACTAAGGGTTATTTATTACAATACAATTTACGTTCACTTCACCGAAGCTTAAGCAAACTTATGTTGGCCAACCAGGATGCTGTACATGTCAATTCGCTTGTTGATTTTAACTCCTTTCCTTTCCGTTGGTTTATTTCCATGGTGTATTCTTCACCCCCCCCCCCCCCACACCCCTTTTGGTTAGTTTTGTCTCCGTGGTTTGTTGATGATGGTGTAGGTCTAGTGTGCCATCGATTCCCACAGAGATATACAAGGCTTTATTTGGATCGGAGTTGTGCACGGTTTACCGTCCTAACAAATTGTGTACACTCGAATAGGCCTATATTCAACCATATTTAGGCCTATTATAGGCCTATTTTCTCAGTACTTTTTGAATCACTCTTTATGTATACATATAACATTAGAAACTTTTTTCGGCTTTTTTTTTACGTTCTTGTAGTTAAGTAAATTTTAACCAAAATGCAGTTTAGACTCCCTTCGTTCCGAGAACAAATTACTACATTAAATAATCGAAAAAAAAGTGTAGCATTTTGATGGACGGCATTTTTGCAGTGAGTGGAGCAGTATAGGCTGTTTGTCGCAGTGGCATTCTCAAGGTGTTATTTCAGCGAGTGGCATTCTGATGAGTGCCATTTTGACGGTTATCCCCCCTCCCACCCCCATCACCAACCTTTGACAACATTCATGAATTAAAAAATAAAAGTTATTGTAACACACCCCTTTTGAAATTGCTTCTCAAATTCACAAACTGGTTGCCTCTAGAAAATAAAAATAAAAAAAGCACAATCAATAAATTATGTACAAAACAACATGCCGTGCAACGGGGTGATTGTATTTTTGAGAGGCGTTGAACTTTGGGGGGCAATGAAGCGAGACGAGTCCAACCTCAGACAAAAATCACATAACGAACACTTTTATTTTTCAAAAATATTTTTACGACGGAATCCATTTTTGACAGACGGAAAAGCAATTACCATTGCTATCTCTCAAAATTGAAATTGTACGAAATCAGATATAAACAGCGCTCACATCTGTGGAGAGGAAATTGGGGATGAGGTGGAGGTGGGGGCGGGGGCGGGGGGGGGGGGTGATCGCCGAGCCGGTCGCACTCAAACTTCCTTTGATTCTTTTTTTTTCGAGTCAAAGAACACAGAATTGTCGCATGGGAAGTAAAAAGTTGTGTCGAATAAGAACCCAGTGGGGGTTGAATGGAAATGCGCGTGCGCGTTCTCTTCCTTCTTTTCGTTCGTTCGTCGTTAATTATGTTTGAAAACTAAGGATGAGACCGTCAAAAACTTGCAAAAAAAAATAAAATAAAATAAAACGTCACCAACATCTTAGAGAACCGAGTGTCAATTTTGTGACCGTTGTTGCCACTCTTGTTGGAGTTTAGCTCCTTTCGCAGTTACTCGCTGGGATTTCTTTGTCACGACATCACGCCATATCGCTACTCAACCAAATTTGGAGAAATTTGTATGCTGACCAAGTACAATCCGTAGTGTCTTTTTTTTTCAGATCGAAAATCGGGTGTATTTAGGGCCGGAAATTATTAGGATTCTAGCTGGAATCTAGCCGGTTCTCGCATGCCTGAGCAAAATATTTTGTTGGGCAGCATGAAATGAAAGTGGTCGCAATACCCCCCCCCTCGTAACCTCCTCTGAACTCCCGTGCCCTCCCTCACATTTTCCCACTGTACGGGGTTCGATTTCCTCCCATATGGCTCCCCTGGTAACCCCTCTCCCCTCCCGCTTTCCTCCATTGTGTGGTCTGAATATCCCCCCATCCCTCTTCTCATCCCTGCTCAAACTCCTGCTGTTTCGTTTTCTTAGGGAAGTAAATGTCTTGTTTCAAGTCGGTTCTAAGAGCTAACATTATTAAAGCAATATTTCGTTTGTTTCTGATTGTTACAGTGCACATCCTTGAAACTATTAAACTCCGCTGTAATAGCCAACATTATGGAAGGAGTATTACGTTTGTTACTGATTGTTACAGACATTGTCGGCTGCTCGCCCTTTTTCATTATAGTGCATGATGATTTTGCTAAGATCATTTTGCTAAGTGCAGCCTAAGCGTATTATATATATATAGATTGTTAGACACCAATTGTTAAGGGAACCAATAGTTAAAAACCTATTGTCAGAAACAGTTTTTGGTGAGATATGGATGGAATTTAGAGTAGGTTAGTAATTGTATTAGGGTAGATGGCATAGGGCAATGGCCTTAATAAACCATTCTGATTCTGGTGTTCGTCAATTGTAATTAACGTGCAACACTTTCGAGAATTAACAATTTCGATTCTGCACAAGAACCATTCAACCGCATTATCGATCAACGAAAAATTGTTTCGTAGTTAAGAATAAACAACTGGGAGCAACGAGTACCGAGACGCAACGTGACTTTTGGAACACTTCCGCTTCATACTTCCGGGTTTTTTAATATTAATTTTAACTAATTTTTGCCCGCTGTAACTTACGGTGAAAACAGTTTGTCTACTTCCGGTACTGGTTCTGGAGTTGAAGAAGGGACGGACGTACAAAGTCGTTGCTACAGTCTTGACATCTTTCGCTACACAGAACACTAAAAATAAAACTACCCGGGAAACAAAATTACCCAGGATTCAGAGCAAAAATGAAAAGGGAGGTAGCGGAAGAGAGACAGGACGAATGAGGGAAGGAAAGAGAAAGAATGTCAAAAGTAAGGGGGGAGGGAAGGGGACTTGGTGGGGAGGGAGAGGATAGAGGATCAACAATGTAGGTGCAACTGCCCCCACCCATCCTCAGATAAAATGCCCTTCCCCTCACTAGAAATAATCTCACGCTCAGGCCCGGACTGGCCTTAGTGCCAGGGTGCCAATGGCACATGGGCCCTACCATAGATTCACCAGGGCCCTTTCAGATTTTATAGTGACAAATAAAATCTGTTGATGATGAATTTTTTTTCGTTGCAATTTCCTGGTTGTCTTAAAATGTGGCATCTTCTCTGATTACTTCATATGCAAACTCGACCCAAGATGAGTGTAAGGAACATCGGCGTTTTATAGAAAATTTTTAACTCAATCTTGTCCTATCGTTAAAAAAGAGGCAGGTTTTCCTTACTTCTCTAGTAGTAACTTGTTGGCTCAGCGTGCTACTTAATTTGGCTACGGGAAGACATATGCAGACAGTCTCAATACGCATCTGAAAAGTGATTTTATTATTTATTTTTTTTTTGGGGGGGGGGGTTACATTATTTGTGGACCTTGAGTGGAGAGGTCAAGATATTATCTGGGTTTTAAAGGGGAGGGAGGAAAATTGATGGTAAAATTTTCATTTTCTTCGCCC
>JAHWFP010156832.1:0-11865 GCA_023313725.1 Lithobius niger
TCCTCGTCCTTTTTCGTTGCTACCCGTGCAAAGAATGAACATCCTCGTCCTTTTTCGTTGCTACCCGTGCAAAGAATGAACATCCTCGCCCTTTTTCATTGCTGCCCGTGCAAAGAATGAACGTACTCGCCCTTTTTCATTGCTATCCGTGCAAAGAATGAACATCATCACCCTTTTTCATTGCTACCCGCGCAAAGAATGAACATCCTCGCCCTTTTTCATAGCTATCCGTGCAAAGAACGAACATCCTTTGAGACAACAAGGAAGCAATTTAAAAGTAAACTTCAACGCAGTTTAGAAGGGGAAACGACTGGTCGTGTCAGCGCCTGACCTCATGTAACTGGACACGAAGAGAAGCTCCGGGCAATTCTTGACATCATGCCATTCGTCAGAATTGTTTATGGCGATTTATGAGCTAAATACCAGACACTAAAACCCGGGACCTTAAATAAACAGTACAACTGAAAGTCAAAGCATGTATTGTCTATTGTCTACAGTTTTCTTGTTTTCTACGCGTCTTTCACAGGGTTTTCACGGCCCCTATCGACTCATCACAGTTTATTTCATAACAATATCTTAGTAGGCCCCTTACTTTAAGGTCATAAGTCCAGTTGAAGCTTACTGTGGATTTTGGGTAATGCTAAGTCTCCAGCTGTTGCAAAGTATAATATTTAGTGCTTGAGTTTGTGTTTAATATGAATTGTAGGTTTGCCAAGTTTTATTTTTTTTTTTTATATGTTTTGTCTTTACGACTCTCATCCTAGTGCAAAGAATTGCTTGATAAAGAGTCGTACCCTAGTAGAAACGTTGCATTCATTGTTTCCATGTGTAAATTATTGATTTGTTGCATTTATATCGGACAATTCTAAGCCACATGCACAGTTTCCAGGCCACTGCATTGTGTCTGAAGTTGGCGTTAATAGCTGAGTTGTTGACGCGCCATTAAGCCTCAAACGCCCCCTCCCCCTTCCCTCAAATCGGAACGAGGAACGTTCTTGTTCAGAAATTATTTCTTGACAGCGAGGAGGGAATACTTGGAATTGCAAACTCCAGTACATTGTTCGCCACTCATAATATTTTATTAAGAACTGCATACCCAGCATGCTGGAAATTTGCTTTAAGGACATCATCACTTTCCAATCATAACCATTTTTCCACCCTATGACACAGTTATGCCATTTCAAGTATGGTTGCATCTTCCAGTATTATAGCTCTTGGCAACAGAGAAGCATGGCGTCAGGCAACCACTTTTCCCTTATCTTTACGGCCCGAGACTCAGACTGTGTGGTGTGTGCTTGAAGCGACAAGATGTAATTGATTCATAGCTAAGGGGAAACAGCCCGATGATACCATGGTAACGGGAATAAAACAAGTCTGGAGCGGTACTTGTGGAGGGATAAAATAGTGTATTTGAGACGGGGAGGGGAGACGGGGGTGGGGGAAGAGGGAAGCAGCGAAATCGTGGGGCTCAGTTGATAGTGTTATTATTTCTAAGAAATCTTACGCATTACTCGCTCCCTTCTCCCAGAAACGCACCTCATGTTGTTGTAACATTTCGGTTTAAGAACTCATAAAGACCCCTTTCATGAGGGGTTTTGGTGTATGCAAATTTGTGTGTGTGTGTGGGCACTTGTGGAGGAGAAACCCGTGTTTTGGAAACGGCGGAGTTGGGTTTTTACGGCGTGCGTATGTCGGTTTCTGTTTTAGGTTAGTCATAAAGAATTTGGTCACGTAACACTTTCATTTCGTACGTTCCCTTTTTTTTTTAGGTGTGTTATTAATTTGATGGGTTTCTTTAGGTCCAAGTTGTTTCTTGTTGAGTGGGGTGCGTAAATTATGGAAATAGATGCGCGTGTGCGTTGGGTTGGGTTGGGGGGTGGGGGTGTACGGGTTGAAGTCATACGAGCGTAACTCCTAGTCTGGTTTTAGCACGCCAAACTTATCCATCTAGTTTTTATACCTTCTAAACTTCTTAGAGAATCTGAAAATTTTACTAGTTAGTAACTCCCCCCTCCGCCTCTACCCACGATGAAGCCATAACTTAAAAGAAGCACCGGTTTTTCCTCCCACGCCGTCCGCCCACATCACGTGCTCAAGTTTTACACCACACCTTTACTCGCCCAGCGCGTATAAAGACGAGCCTTTCTTCCACCCTTTAAAAGCCCTCGGTTATGTAAAACGTTTTACCGTGATATTTCAAAAGCCTTTTATGTAGTTACATACGGCATTTACTGGTAATAACATCCGTTCGTTTTATGCGTGAATCAATTTATTGAGTCATGTTCCCTGAACGCTGTGAAAAAAAAAATAACTTGCAAGAAATTTCATTCTTCCCCACCCGTCGCTTAACGCATATCTTTCTTAGAAATAGTCGGAACGAAGGTACGAGATTCTTCTTTTTTTTTTATTAATGCCAATTTTTGAAACCCTTTTAAAATTTACCCATTTACCCAGCTCCCCTCCCTCAATTTCCGTGTATTTCAAAAGATTCCAGTTATACTAATACCTTGAATGATACCTTTAATCAAATTCTTTGCTCGAATTCCAGTGTAAAACACCAATGATGTAATTACTCATGTTTAAAAAAAAACTGTAACTGTGGTTAAAATGTTTTACCCAAAGCCATTAACTTGGTGTGAAGAAGTGTTTACGTAACGATAAGTAAATTGTCAAGAATGCAGAATGCGCTAGTAGAATAGAATGGACATCAAATAGACATCAAAAGCTGTCGGCCTTAACTTACATCTATTTGAAGGCCCAAGCGGCAGCTGGTAAGTGGAAGGTACCACCATCATTTCGGTTCGGCTGTTTTTTGCCACATGAGGGAGGAAACTGGAGTACCCGGAGGAAACCCTTGTGCAACAGGCGAAAAAACAACCGGAGAAAAACCCGCACGTATGCACTTCCCTTCATCAGGATCGAACCCGGGTCTGTACGAAGCCAGAGATGTACAGCTAGGGCCAGGACACCTATCGAATCTAACGCCCCAGTGATCGCAGTAAATTAGTCATAAATTAGTCATAAATAAGTTAGTCGTAACTAATAAGAAAAAAAAGCACTATTTGAAAGATTGTTTTTTCTTGTTCGTTAAAAAATGTTATTGTTAATTTTCCTTATGTGTATTACGCGAACTATTCGACAAGTCGCAGTTTGTACGATGATTGCCATGATCAGTTTGAGTTAAATCCTACAGGAATAATGTCGCCGTTTCAGTACTATGGTGACGTTTTACAATAAGTAAGATTCCCAAAAACTGCAATCTGCATATATTTGACGTGTTTTCATTGATGTTTACCTTAACGAAACGACCGTGTAAGCACCATGTAAGCACGCATTGACGGCAGTTCAGAACAAAAGGTATCCAAAGTGTACTTACCTAAAAAGAAAAGAAGAAAAAAAGAAACATTAACAAATCTGACAGAAATTTCACAAAATATCATTACAAATGACAAAATAATTCACACCTACAACAATGTCCCCAGCATCCTGACCAGTGGGGCTCCAAAGTGGCCCTAAGTCATCCGCTATTATCCCCAAAAGTTACAAAGCTAAATCAAAGACATAATAATAATAATAATGTCAATAATAATAATAATTGTTGCGATAGCAACGGGTCTGGCAAGGACCGGGGGGGGGGGGGAAGGTCACTAACATTCAGCCACAATTATATGTAAATAAAGTGTACATAATATGGCCAAGGAATGGTGATCGGAAGAGGTTTGGGGACACGAATTCCTTGCCACCCAGGTTAGCCCTGCCAGGGACTCAAAGGCCCCCGATGGCATCGCCAAACGTGCAGGACATGGGAGGGGTGTGAAAAGTGATAAAAGGCCCAAAAAGAAACTGTACAATTTAAAAAGTAAAACATTGCTAAAATATTGTAAGATATGCTACAGTGAATACTAAAAACTAAAGCACCCAGATTGTGGGATTTGTCGTCACTTAAAAACTTATAATAATAATAATAAAATACATCGAAGGCCAACAAGATATTAGTGTATGAAGTTGGGTAGAGGAGAGAATTTATTGATGCACAATTTTTTTGTGCACGGTATCAAAAAACCTGACTCCTATTGGTTGTAATCGTTTGTCTATCAGTTTTCTTATTTTGTAGTTGTTATTTTTGTTTGTTTTTTAGGGAGCACGAACCCATATTAGGTTATCGGCCCCCACGGGGATGAGAGGGACAATTTAACTGGAGAAATCTAAGCGTAAAATCCATGATCTTTGACATGCCACAATCGACATGAGGAAGGCGCACCACAAGGCCCTTCGCCTCCCAAAAATGCCAAGGGGCAGTCGATGCCAGATCAAACTGTAACCTCCCGGGCAGACGGCGATCGTTTTATCTGCTGGCCTACCTGTCTTGTTTGGGGTTCAATACTCAACAATGCTTCAGAGATGTATTTTCATCGTTGCAACATTGTTTTTACACTGTTTCAAAATTTAATTCCACGTAATTTCATCACATTGCTTCAATGCTTCAGAGATGTATTTTCGTCGTTGTAACACTGTGTTTGCATTGTTTCAACATTTAATTCCATCACATTGAATGAGATAAGCTACAATGAAACGTTGCCAAAAAGACGCCATTCTATTCTAACATCGCAATAAAATCATCAAACGCAGTTTTGTCGACGTGCCTAACTGCTGGCACAACCTACTGTCATAATGTGTGGCGCGGTGGCAATCCGGATTATTGCACTGTTACTAAGATTGGCGCTGTCGACGCCATTAAGCCTTAATCATTCGATCCGCCGTAGTATGCTCCCATTCTATTGGCTGGCGCAATGCACACTTCGCCTGTCGACAATACTACGTTTGATTATTATTGCGGTATTGTCTCATTCTGGTGTTATACTTTGTTCCACATAATGTTTGCAGGAAACTGACTGTATAACGCCACGTTTCCTTGCACTATATATATCACACTTGTAGACTCTACACAGTTACTGTTGGAGTCTACGAGAGAGATATTTACGTGTTTTTTGCACTCGTAGTGGAAGGAAACGTGGCGGCATATTGTCATGCATATGTTTCCTGCAAACATAATATGGAACAAAGTATAGGAAGGTTTGGTATCGTTTGGCGTCTCTTTGCATGTTTCACTGCGCCTTATCCCATTCTTATGCACAACAATGTGATGGAATTAAATGTTAAAATGGTTTAAAAACAATGTTCCAACGCTAAAATCACATCTCTGAAACATTGTTAAAGCGTTCGCGGCCTATTTTGAGTTCGCCCCAGAAAGACACAGATAATCAATTGTATGTTTTTGGTAGCAGAGTGCCTTGTTGATATCCAAGATGATTACAAAAACAATGGCTGCCGTCGACTAAAGCCGCCCCTTCTAGGAAGATGTAACCGCTCATAAATACCTGCAGGACTCAAGACAGGCCGCGGACACTATAAGCATTGAACCAGGGCTTCGGGCAGATGACCAGGAGTGGTTAACGCTCGTTAAACCCGTTGAACCCTTTGAAAACAAGTAATCTGAATGAAAAATAAATAAACGCAGTCATATTGGTATAGATTACCACGTTGGCTTATGAAACAAAAACAAAAAGCTATGAAAACCAGAAAAAAAAAAATGAAAAAGCTAAAAAATAACAAATAAAAAGCTATTGCAAACTGAAGTTACTGAGAAACCAATTAAGCTTACAGTAATGTATCTCTTGGGTATAAAACAGGTAAATTATTATTACTATATATTTATTTATTTATTCATCTAAAAATAATTCGTATTACATTTTCTGCGTTCTTCTGATAAACGGGGCATGCCGCCTAAATTTGAGGGATAAGCCCTGATTTTGGTTTTCCTAATATTTTTTCTATTATCATAAAGTTGAATTTTGTTTCAGTTAACATTTATTGATTTCTTTAAGTTTTTTTTTAAACTTTTTTAAAACTTTTTTTTAAACGCATTTTAACTCTTTATATGTTTTATGTTTAAATTAAATCTTGGCATCATTTACGTGGAGCTACCATCCAGCGAAAACGCGGAGGCCAGGGAGAGTTCGCTAAAAGCTCCTCCACGGTACAGGCTGCATTGTACGCTGGAACGTATTGCAGGAAAGCCGAACTGAAAAATGAGTTGTCGAAATCACGCGCAATGGCTGTTTGCCGTGACGTCACCATGAGTCAGCCAATGACGAACGAGAACAACGGCTGTTTAGCCGTCTGATTGGACTAGCCCAGTCACGTGATATGCACGTCACAGCAAACAGCCATGGCGTGTGGTATAGCGGCTTGCTTTGAGCCGTATTTTTTAATTTTGTTGAGCCTTAACCCATCTGAAAATCACGGCAAAACCTATGAGACAAAGTAGCTTTGCCGCAATAGGCATTAGGGAAAATACAGCACAAATGATCACTTCGGTTGCCAGGAATATTTCCTAATTCTGTCTATGACGGTACCGAGGGATGCAGCTACAAACAAACTAAGGAATTTCGTAAGGGGTGGGGGAGGAGGGGGAGTGAATTAAAAATGGGTTCCGATATTTCCTTCTCTTTCAGTCTATCATCAAGCATTGTTTTTATGAATGACAGGGCCGGTGTCAATACCACTCTGGACCTTGCTTGTTCACGTTTATCAAATTTTATGACTTTCGGAAGAAAAATTTTCGCAGGGCAGGGGCAAACGTCCTTTCTTGGCCCTGCTGGAACGTTGAGGTGAAGACGCAATTTTTTTTCATGTAGCCACAACCCCCCCCCCCCCCCCCCCCCCACACACACACACAACATAAAAAAAAAGAATTACAGAGTTGTTGTAGAGATGGTATGGGGTGGAGGGAGCAGGCCACGCGTCTTGCACCAAATCTGAGCCGACTCAAAATTTTCCAGCACAAGCACTGTTATGGCCATTTTTTTATGGTAAAAGCTAACACGAATATACAATAAAGGTGTAATAAAATATAACACAAACAAGTTTTAGTACCTTCCATTTCAGACGCACGTAGGTTCTTAGCCCCGTTAGCTCCTAGGCTCCTTACATTTTTTGTCCCGTTGACTCGTAGGATATGGCGCGAACAACTCTGCTAGACTTTGCTAGCTTCAATAAGGTTCTAAGAAATCTTCGTGAAGTTCGCTGTTCGTGGCTGGGGCAATTTGTTTTTGCCTTGTTGCTTATGAGTACATTAAAAGTATGGAAGTGTTTAATATTTTTTTTTTATTTTCGCTAGTAAGGCGCTTAACGAGGCAGTTTTCGACGACTTTCTGGGAACGATAAACAACAGATTCCTTCTAGGAGCTGAGCCAGCCCAATACCGTTTGAGATTTAATTTTGGCACCCACACATCCGTAGCGGTGGCGCCAGAAAAACAGAGGGATAATTTTGCTAGATAAATCCCATCGAAAATTCCTACATCCTTTACATGCCACAATCGATTTGATCACGAGACATCACAAGGCCCTTCTCTTCTCGAAAATGCCAGGTTTGGACGAGGCCGGACTTGAACCTGAGACCTCCGCCTGCACATGAGCCGGTCATGCTAACCAACAGGCCATCACTGTTTGGCGCCCTACCCAAACTTTTCATTTATTTTAGAGGGGTGGGCACACCAGAATAATTGATAATTTAAAGATTTACAACTTTTTTTTTTCAAATTTTTTCAAATTCAATTTCCCAAATTAAATTTTGTTATGCTCCTCCCAGGCTCACATTTCTGCAGCGTTTCACTGAGAAAGTCGTCGGAGGAATGTTGGTTTTGAGTGTGACATATTTTTAAAACAGGTGGTTAGGTCGCCCCCCCCCCCCCCCATAAAGGGGTAGCCCTACACTAAAACCTTGATCCGGCTTCGTCTGGGAGTTCAAGATCAGGTAATAAGAAAACCTAACTTGTGGTTTTCAATAGCTCACCTGTAGAATTTCAAACTGTTTCTCCCAAAAAAAAATAAAACCACAATCAAAACAAAATACCCCAACACTCCCACCAAAATCGATCGTGCCACACCAAACAAACACTGCTTCCGTAACGGAATATCCCCAATCGTCGCCCCTTGCGCCGTACTCGAGAACGGAAAGGCAACCGTGAATATTGATGTGACTAGGTCCTCCCCTGATTTGTGCTCCTAGCACGGTACGCTAATTGTTCCCAAAATAGAGCTCCCAGTATTGAAGGGGTGGGGGCGGGTTAGGAGAGTTTGAAGGGGAGGGGGAGGGAGAGGAGGGGAATTGGTGGATTCGGAGCGGCTGGTTGCCAGTTGGGACGCATGCCCAGACCCAACGGAAGCTTGTCCATTAAACGAATGCAGATTAACATTTATCACGAGCCAAAACTCAATTAGTCTGTCTCCGTCATGGTCACAACTACGGTGTTTGAACTTTAGGGAAAAAAAAGTTGGAAGAAAAGTTGGGGAATTTAGTTTGGTGGGAGACAAAGAGCCACCGTTCTGCAATACGTAGTTTTGGGCTAATGTGTCGATGTATTTCTTGGTCCGTGCTGGGGAAAATACCTTAAATTTCGCAGCAGTGAGGGGGAATACCTGTGGAGATAATCGTGCGGCATTCCCTCTTTAACCATCGCCTCCTTCAGGATGAAAGCAGTCTCGAAGCGGTTCAGCGTCTCTGGGTATTACTGTGATGCGGGAAAACTGGAGAAGGGCGGCATTATCGAGTGGACCTGGGCTCAATTTCGGAGTTTAACTTTCAATTTATTAATGGCCAAATGTCGTTCCGAATCGAGGTGGAGTGGGGAGGGGAGGGAAGGGTACATTCCGAAAATTGATGGAATTTGTTCAAAGATCCTTCACAAAATATATCCGAGGTTATTATAATCTATGTTGCAAGCAGTTTTTCGCATCTATTTTCGATGTATCATCTATGTGCATCTATTTTTCGCACGCTACTGGGAGTGGGGAGGGGCCTGAACGAGAAATGCCCGTTGGTGGGGCAGTGCTTATGTTACAGCCACTATTTGATCACGATATTGCTTTGAGGAAGGAGAGGATTGACGGAAAGGGAGAGTTTTACACAAAGAAAAATTGACTGTTGCAGTGAACGATCAGGCAGCACCGAGAAAATACTGGGAAACAACCACGGGTCAACAAATCCCCGGGCGCAGCCGGGTACGATGCTAGTAATGTTATAATCCGTAAGTGAATAGGGGCACGGATGAAACAGAGAGGGGTTCCTGTTGCGTGTAGGTTCTTGAAATTCAGATGAGTAAGGCCGAACGCCAACAGATGTTGGGAAATGACGCAACATCCGTAGCAGTTTGTTGGAACAAGTCGGTGATCCTCAACTAGTGTTTTCTTATCAGAATACGATTATGTGAAAAACGACTTTTTCCAATAAACTGCTACAGATGTTGCATCATTTCCCAACATCTGATGCCGTCGTTGAACTCCATATATGGAGTGAGGTCTGACGTCACTCAATGCTGACGTCATTCAATATAGAATGCAAGAGGGGGTATGAGGCTTAATGGCGCGTCGAGAGCTAAGTCATTAGCGCCAAGCTCAGTCACGGTACAGAAAGCAAAACTCGAAAACCTACTCTACAGAAGTATTATTAATATTTTAACTCGTAAATCAAATCCGATTTCCAAGATTATAAACAGGATGAGCAGCCAAACGGGCAGAACAAGTGAGTAATACATACAGATGGAAACCTATTTACGTTGCTTCTTGGGCTTAAATAGGCTGTGTCAGTATGGCTGAGCGGTAGGACTCCGGCCTTTGGTGTTATAATTTAAGTCCAAAAGTTGCCGTAAATAGGTTTTCATTTGTATATATTGATTCACAAGATGACATTTGCCTCGAAATCTTTATTAGTAATGTTCTAAAAATAACCAAATGTTCTGCAAAAAATGGAGTGTTGGGCGTCAATTTACAATTTTGAATTTTTTATCCTTTTATTTGACACAGTTATTATCATCGCGTCCTCTTGTCGCCTACGTGCTTCAGCCACCACACTCCCAAATTTTAGTATTCAGTGAGAATAATTTAGTATTTGCCATTCCTACAGTTTCCCCCAATGATTTTATTTTATTTTATTGAGCACTGAGCGGCCTGTAATGCCATAGACTCAAACATAACCTAACTTGAACTAAAACGGAAGCAACTTATATTCATATCTACTCCAACGTCCATACGCTGATCACACATCACCAGACCAGAGCACACAAAATTTACCAGTATGCTTTATTTCCTGTTTGTTGCAATATTTTAATGCTGTAGATTATTGGGCGTGTGCACATTTACCGTTGGTCTTGTTAATTGTTAATCGGTTTTTTTTTTTTGGGGGGGGGGGGGGATATAATAAGTGTTGTTGTTATAGCCTCTGCCTGCTGAGGGCCAGGAAACGTTTTTGTTCTTGTACTAAGGTGTTGCTGTTGTTTTGATGTGGACTATCATTAATTCCCTTGGAATTGATTTACTCATGGCATGTACAGCATTTGACATTTGTGATGATCTTAGTACGTTTTGCCTAGAATAAAGGCCCATCTTTTTGTAATACACGGGCCTGGTGTGTTCTCCATAATTTACGCTGCTGGCCCGATATTTTGCCCTGGGTCCAGCTTTCCGCAGCAGATCCTCGAAAGTGTATTTGTTGTATATTCGTTTGCATAATCGTCAACAACTAGAGCCGTGGTGTTTAGGATCGTAGCCAAGTCTGCACGCTTACTATGTCACTATTGCACTAATCCGTCTGAAAATAGCTTCGAGATGCAGAAAGTTCGCATTCCTTCCAGGTCTGTTCAAACTGTTCGTTCCTCTTTAAGGCCCAACCTTTGCTCCGGGGTTTCTCCCGCGCGCGACCGCGTGTTTTCTTTGCCTTTGACGTGAGCGGCAGTATCAGTTGGACCCAGGTGAACAAGCGTGATTCGTCACGTGCTGCCCTAACACCCCCCAACCCTCCCTCTCAAACCTCACCGCAAACGTCGTAAGCTTTCTTTCCGCTTCCAGCTAGCACTGGCTGCGCTTAGTTTCTCCAGGTGACCCTAGCTTTCAACAGAGATCGGTTGTTTGGCCTTATCTAACTGGAGCGTCTTGCGGGTCTGTCGCACGTAGGTCTTAAGAGCTGATGAAACTCAAGTTGCGTGCGCCTGTGGGGGGGGACTTGGGGGGGGGGAGGGTAAAGAAAGAAGGGGTGCCACTCGAGAAGTTGCTTGTTTCCTGCGGCTCTGACAGTTATTGGCTGTTTTTCCTGGTCGGTTCCTTAAATCAGTCTCGGAGATCCCCATTCAGTAATACGTTAGTCAGTAGCAGCTACCGAAAACAAAGGATGCGTGATTTTTTTCCCGTTACCTCACAAACGCAGCGTCACACTCATCTTCGGGTTAGGATATAGAGAGAAAAAAAATGACGAACTTAGGAAGCTATCTCGTTTTTGTGCGATACGATATAAAAAAAAAAGTAAAAATAAAAAAAAAACGTGCGAGAAGGTTAACAGTGAACGAACTGATCTCCCCCATCTATTTCGTCACGTGATTTAGACAGTTTGATCGTTTTCCTTTTTTAGCTTTTTTTTTCCAGCCGTGAGACCAATTCAGATTCTTTTCTATAGCTGATCGCTAGGTAGCACTCCTCTGAATCAGTTCGATTAATTTCCCAACATTTGCCGTACGTTATATTTTTTAAAGAAATTTTTTTGACCCTCACGTCACCTAAAAGAATCTGCTTGTGTAGCTAAACCACCTCAATTTTTAACACTACTGAAACATGTCTGAAACACTTCTGAAAATAAAAAAAAAGTCCAGTTACGTGCGTGATAAAAGCCCAGGGATTCTTCATGCTGAACCGCCTCAATTTTGAACACTTCTGAAACACGTATGAAATGCTTCTGACACGATTTTGAAAGTGACAGAATTCCAGTAACGGGCGGGATAAAGCCCAGGGATTCTTCATGCTTAACCGCCTCAAT
>JAHWFP010156835.1:0-21171 GCA_023313725.1 Lithobius niger
TTGCTGGCTTCATGGCTTAGGCTGAGTAACCGTTGAATGTGCTGCCCTTGCATTTACAGCTTTTAATATTCAACCGCCCAACCTTTGCTGGTTTCAATACTTACACTGTGTAACCATCAAATTTGTCGCCATTTGCTTTGCGACTTTTAACATTCAACTGCTCGTGTCTTTGCTGGCTTCATGACTTAGGCTGAGTAACCGTTAAACGTGCTGCCCTTGCCTTCACAGCTTTTAATATTCAACCGCCCAACCTTTGCTGGTTTCATTACTTACACTGTGTAACCATCAAATTTGTCGCCACTGGCTTTGCGACTTTTAACATTCAACTGCTCGTGTCGTTGCTGGCTTCTTGGCTTAGGATGGGTAACAGTAAAATTTGCCACCCTAGGCTGTGGGACTTTTAATATTCACCCGTCTTTGCCTTTGCTGGGTTCAAGGTTTAGGCCGGGTAAGTGTCAAATCTTCCGCCCTTGTCTTTACGGCTTTTAATATTCGGTCGCCCGTGCCTCTGCAGGTTACATGGCTTAAGCTGGTAAGTGTCAAATTTTCCGCCTTTGCCTTTACAGCTTTTAATATTCGGTCGCGTGCCTTTGCTGGTTTCATGCCTTAGGCTGGGCTTGAATGACAATTGCCGCCTTTGGTTTTGTGGCTTTTAATAATCGGTAAAACCGTAAGCCTTAGCCATGCAGCCAGCAAAGGCAAAGTCGGTTGAATAATTTGCAGTACAACTGCAAAGTTTGTAAGTTTTTTTTTTGCCTTTTATTTTTTTAATTATTGCAGTGAGGTAATAGTTGTAAAGGTCAGACCCAACATACAGTTGGGGAAAAACCACAGTTTTACAGAACTAAGAACAACTAAAGCCGTTATATACGTAGGTCGCCATTGTCCCCTGTGTGCTTCGCCTTCATACACCAACACCATCAATCTTACTTTCGGAAAAGAACCCCCCCCCCCCCCAACACCGGAACTTACAAAATATAAAAACAACAAGGACTCACGCGACCATCTCCTGCTTGTCGGCATACTAGTACTGTGAAAAATGACTTTGCTTAGAATTCTTTTAAATTGTTTTTCTTGTTTTGATGAATGCTATAGGTATATGGGCGCAAGGCAAGCGAAGCCGAATGGACAGTTAAAAACCTACATTTTTATGTGTTTTGTTGCAGTCCCTTCCTGTCTGTCACTCTACTCAGGCAAATTTCGGACCCTGAATTTTGCGATTTCAGCTGTGCTTAACAAAAGCCTCCCCGAACCCACTGTGAAGACCACACCCACATATTCATAGCCGTCTACATTCGATAGACGAAATGTTGCTAGCATTATTAAAGCACAAGTACTAAATACAAAGTGAATGCTCAGTAACAGCTAAAAAGAATAAACCAGCTTTTTAAGGCTAATCCTTGGATTAAAAAAGTAACTATATACAGACACAGCCACCTACAGTAAAGGCCGGATCAGATCAAGACTAATTAGGCAAGTAAAATCAACTATTGACATAGAAAGAAGCGCAAGTTTGCTAGGTGCTGCCATCTCTACACCAAGCGGCGAAATTTCAAACTAACCGACCAGGGTTCCAAATTCTGTCAACAGATGACGCCACTTGGCAAACTTGCCGCGTCGTTATTTGCTTCGCCGTTTTGCGGAGCATTGTGGGAGGCAAAGATGATACGGTCTTTACTGTTGGTGGCTGTGATACAGAGCAGCTACAATAACGCGGTATTGTCTACGATCTATCTAGAGAGATAGCTACAAGGGGCACTACATTAAAATGGTTGTCAAAACAATGGCACTTCTAATCAAGCCAGTGCTTTGAGAGCGGATTTCTTAGTCTTAAAAAAACGTTGTTTTCTCTAATCCATTATGCTACAAGGTTGTAATCGGAAAAGAAAAGATTCCACTTGCTAAAAATTTAAGCAACTAGCAACAAATCGACAAAAATCGCGCGTTTAAGGCCTAAGAAAACCTCTCAACAGCACTGGCTTCAGTAAGACGCCCTTCTTTTTCCCCTCCAGTGCCCCTTGCAGCTAACCCAGTTACTGGCTCCAGAGTTATATACAATAATACAACGTTATTGTCACTGTTCTATAGCAAAGCGCGTTGTTCAAATCCTACGCGAAGCCCTTGGCAGTAGCGGCTACTATAATGAATCTGATAATTCTTCAGCTTCGAAGTAACACGAATGAAAATCATTATCAGAGGTATTAGTAGCCGAAACTACCGTACGTAGAATTAAAAGATGCAAGATGCTTCATTTAGTTAACGTTTTAATCTATGGCATATCTTTATTGAGTCTTTGCTTTGTGTTGACACATTTGATATTTCTGAAGCAAGTATGTTACATTTTTGATTCGACGATTTATTGGCATAAATATTTTCCTTCCCCCCCCCCCCCCTAGGATTTAGATTCAGAAACTCCGATTGCAAGGAAATTATTGATAAACTATGATAATTTAGAATGGGATAGACAGACCGTTCCGTCTCTGATCCGATTTTACTAATGCTTTATGAGTTTAAGTATATAGCAAATGAAAACACGTCTTAGCGATCATGAGCAAAGCTGTGACTGGCTGTGGCATTGGCATGAGCAAAGCTGTGTGCATTTATTTAAACTAGGGCCACCACCATTACACTTTGACATAGGAATGCACGTCGCCATACAGGAGCGGAGTGTGAGATTAAATCGGGGGAGGGAACGGCAGTTTCCTCGAGGTGGTGGGAGGACAGCTGCATCTACGTTGTTGATTCTCCCTCTCCATCCCTCCCTGTTCCTCCTTCTCGTGCCCTGCCTTACTTTTTCATTCCCTCCCCTCCTTCCTCTTGCCATCCTCCCTTCCGCCTTCCTCTCCCTCCTGTTTCATTATGTATTGAATTTTTTTACCCGCGTCGTTTCATTTTTATTCTCAACTATGAAATAATTTTTCGTTGATGATAATGCGATTGCATGTATCTCATGAACCAGAATTGTTGATACAAAAACTAGCATTCTTTTTTTTTTTTTGTACAAGTCATTATTCACGATGAAATCCACACCATGCAAATAACAACAACACGCGATTTGGGTGAAATAAATACGGATACTAACCTATTCATGTTGCTTTTTCCGCCATGTTAATCCAGTTTGGATTCGTCCTCCATAAAAGCAACAACAACACTCGATTAAAATTAATGAACACCAAAAACTATTTCTAAGAATTAGTTTTTAACAGTTAGTTTCTAACAACCGCCGATTAAGTTTTCTTAATTTCTGTCCCGAAACATACATAATTTTCAATACATAAAAAAAAAATGACTGTCATAATTGTACTTGGCCAGCATACACATTTTTATAAAATTCAGCTTTGTTATCAAATAGTTTTGGCGTAATATTAGCACAAAGAACCCTAATGAGTCATTGCTTAAAGAGCTACAGTCCAATAAATTGGTCATTAAAACGTCATTATATTTCCGTCCAGCATCTAGTATCAGAGATAAATCTTCGAATGAAAAGGCGACACGGTAATCACAAGACGATCCGTGGCGGTCCCTACTCTCTATTTATTTAAATAAATGAATTGGTAAAATTACATTTGATTTCTGTGTGCAGCATCCAGTGTCAGTCTGACCAAGAATTTATAGAGTGGGAGGAGAATTTGTGACTGAGACCCATACTGAAACGTCTTAGATACATTCACATTACTTCAGTCTTAATTTATAGAGGGCGCCACATGTTTTATGTGGGAGTTTCTACTCAGTTTTTAGCCTAAAATTAAACTAAACGAAACTAGCTTATATTTAATTATTATTTAGCCTAGGTTAGTTGTAATTTAGTTTACTTTAGATTTGGGTTGAAAAATGACCAAAAATTACTAGATAGAACACGTGGCGCCCTCTGAAAACTCTGACTGAACTAATAGGGACGAATCTAACGTGTTTCAATAGGGACTTTTTAGAGTGACAAATTCTCCTGCCAAACCCTATAAATTCTTGGTCTGACTGATAAAATCTTTGAATGAAAACGAGGCGTAGTGAGCACGAGCGAAGCCTTGGCTGCGCTAGTCTGTATTTATTCAAACAAATGGTTTGTTACAATGACAGTTTAGATCATGCCGTATTAGTCTGTGTGATAAAATCTTTGAACTGGCATCTTCACATCCTAGGGATTTTTTGATACGAGTTGGATTGAAATAACCGTTCAATATAAATACAAATATTGCAAACAAAAACGTCAAGTGTGCCGTAAAAAAGGGGTTATATGATTGAATTTTCACTTGTTGAAATGTTCACTGTACAAAAATTGATGATTTTTAATTGAAATAATAATTTAATTGAAATAATGATCAAATACAACAATTAAGAATTATGGTATTGTATTCAATTCAATGCAAGGGAACATAACAATTAAACAAATTTTCATTGTTGTACTCGATCATTGTTAGCAGACTAAACTTTTTGCTCCCCTCTGTACAATTGAAAAAATTGCATCTGTTTAGGTGCTGTTGTACTTTACGTTTTAAATACATGATTGGTTAAGCACAACAGCACCTAAACAGATGCAATTTTCTCAATTGTACATTCGATTATTTCAATTAAAAATCATCAATTTTTTACGGCACACTTGACGTTTTTGTTTTTAATCCGTGTACCTTTTTTACGACTATGGCGTCGCGGAACAAAGCTTTATGCATGCAGTCGATTGTTGCTGGCTACTTTGAAACAATTCAACTCAGCCCTGAAAGCCTGCATCTGGAGTTTGCTGAGTGGCATTGTTCCCTAATTACAATGGTTAAAACAATATAAAACAATCAAAATGATCGTTCAAGGTCCCGTAACTTCGGCACGGCTCGACCAATCGAAAAAGAACAACCACAACAAGAAGTGAACAGTTTTCAAATTTACGTGTGGCTCCGTACGTTTACTCTTGCACGAAAATGCATAAAAGTTGGAATAAATATACCTTCTATACCTGTCTACTATCTGGCCAAGTTTGGTCGAAATATATTGAATAGGAACGGAGAAATTAATAGTTTTAGTTTTGCTGGAAAGAGGACTTCAATCTACACGGCGTTAAATCGAGAATTTTTGTTTTCTTTCCGCAAAACGAGGACCATGGTAGACGTACACTGAAAAGACCCCAGCAAATCGAAAGCGAAACCGAATTACACTGATAATTCCCCTGCAAATCGAAAGTGAAATCCTAAAACGAAATCACTTCGGAGAATCGTTTTGCGGAAAGACTAACAAAAATTCTCTAACTGAATTCCACTCATGCTTCTATGAAATTTATAATTTGTGCATTTTAGCACTCAACTCCTTCCCAACAAATTTCCCTCTCTCGACCTTCGGTCTCGGGAAATTAAATCTGGAAAAGAGTTTCGTGCTAAAACACACAAATTATCGATTTCATAGAAGCACTCGTAGTATTATAGCCGATAATTCATATTTTCGGCCACAAGACACTGGAGGGCACCTTCAAGTCCATGATGTAAAATTGCTTAATGTAAGTAAGGAAAAAGAGGACTACTGCATCAGACGAATTTTTACTCACAATTTAAAGCTTATTCTCCACACTGAAAAAAAAATTTCCTGCTCTTTAGTGTGAATAGTAAGAGTGAAAAGTTTCATTTCATGCTCTTAGAGGCAATTAAACCATGCGCAATGGCTGTTTGCCGTGACGTCACCGTGAGTTAGCCAATGACGAACGAGAACAACGGCTGTTTGGCCGTCCGATTGGACTAGCCCAGTCACGTGATACGCACGTCACAGCAAACAGCCATGGCGTGTGGTATAAAAACAACCATAATTGAAAGAATTTAATTCCTGTTCTTTAGTTTGAATAGTGGAAAACCTACCCTTTAAAGCATTTGGCGCAAAGAGCACTGTCATCACCAACTGAAAACAACATCTGTTTTCCAACCCTCTCGCTTGTTACAAGTTAATAATTGTTACAACAATGATGTCTAGCGTGTAATCGTTTCAGTGATTCGTGATGACGTCTTACCCACAATTTTATGTTTCAAAAATTATTATTTTTCCCCATCGTCAGTCTCACGTACTCAACTGCACGCAATTTTCCATGCTTCACAAACTCATTACTTTGTAACTCCATTCAGCAGAGAAGATGATGACAAATGTCCCAACTCCACGAAAAACGACGTAATATCCTCCTTACGCTAAAAGATACGTTTTTCTCAGAATATCCAAATGATGTCTTCTTTTTAATAATTCTTTGTATGTCAGCGACTGCTAAGGATGTGACTTGCATTTGGAAGTACGCAAGGGAGTGAAGCGGTGGGGGGACTTCCATTTCTCATTACTCTTCTGTGATTGGTGGCATTCCAATGGTCTCGTGAAAGCCACGCATTGATAAGACGCTGTCGCGTGCATATGCTAATAAACAACCCCCCGTGCGCGCTTGCCACCGTGCGTCGAAAGCATTCATCACTCCACAGCGAAATCGTAATTGACTCGTAAGTAATCCTGATAAATTATTGCACATAGCTTCACGGTTCAAGAAACCGCTGACAAGGCATTGGTGGTTTGGCTGACTCCATGGCTGGAGGACTGTTTGGCTGGGATCCCCGCTCTGCTCTGGTATAATACTTGGAAATGGAACAAACCAATCCACGGAATGTAAATTGCACAGCTCAGGGCTCCGCAAACTCTGTCTTTGTTCCGTGCGTGGTGCGATTTGGAGTGATGCAGAATAGGCGGAAGAGGCGTAGCGAGCTCGAGTGGCAGTTGGTTGGCCCCTGCCCGATTTTCTTTCGCTGGCTAGCTGCTACCGCTTGCCGGGATGTTGTACAGAGAAGCCCATCGAGTCGTTTTCTCACATATTCTGTAGTGCCGTAATAAGACAATGTACGTCGTGAGAGCTGTACGTGGTTTTCCGACACTATCTCACATCACAGCCATAGAAAATATACAGTTTATAGTTATGTAATTAATAGCTTTGTAAACGTTTGTAAACGCTTATAACTTAAAACCTGTAGGAGATTTACGCACCAAAGCGTCAATGAAAGAGCAAATATGGGGTAAATAAAGTCAATAAACAATAGTTAAAGTAAAGAACGGGTAAATAAATGGTAACTAAGAGGTAAATAAAGAAACAAATCAAGGTAGAACATATAAACCAAAATAATGAAATAGTAAATAAATGGTATATAAATAAAAGTAAATAAATTACAATGGGCAAATAAAGGGTAAATAAAGAGTAAATTAATCAATTAATCAAGATAAAATATGCCAACCAATATGTAAACGAAGAGTAAGTAAAGGATAAATAAAGGATAAACGTTATTCGGTGGAAAATTGGGAACCAAGATTCTCCTGTTAACTATTTTTTTTTCTAAATGATTAATTTTTCTGATTCTTTTGTCACCTGAAGAAAACTAATACGTGTGTATGAACTAGCATAATTTTGAACCTTTCCATACGATTCTGAAGAAAAGATGTCTAGTACCTGGATGTTGTAGGGGAGGGGGGGGGGGGGATCAAAGTCTTCAGTTGTGTCCGGGGCCTGGAATATGTTTAGTAGGGTGCAGAGTATATGCTAGGTGTCATAGTTGTTGCAGGAGCACGCTACAGCCTCTCTAAAAATTCTTTTAATTATTTGTTACCTTTCATGGCCTCTGAAAGCATCAAATGAGAATTTTCACGCCACTATTCACACTAAAGAGCAGGAGAAAAGTTCTTTCAATGATGGTCATCTTTCATGGTCTCTGATCGCATGAAATAAGACTTTTAACTCCACTACTCACACTAAAGAGATGGAAAAAATTCTTTCAATTATGGTTACCTTTCATAATCTCTGAGAGCAGGAAATAAATTGTTTCAATTATGGTTACCTTTCATGGTCTCTGAGAGCATTAAATGAGACTTTTCACTCTACTACTCACGCTAAAGAGCAGGAAAAATATTTTTTCAGTTATGGTTACCTTTCATGGTCTCTGAGAGCACCAAATGAGACATTTTACTCTACTACTCACATTAAAAAAAAGGAAAAAAAAATTCTTTTAATTATGTTACCTTTCATGGCCCCTGAGGGCATCAATTGAGACTTTTTACTCTACTATTCAAACTAAAGAACAGGAATTAAATTCTTTCAATTATGGTTACCTTTCTTGGTCTCTGAGAGCAGGTAATAAATTCTTCCTATTGTGGTTGTCTTTCATTGTCTCTAATTAGAGCATGAAATGAAACTTTTCACTCTACTATTCACACTAAAGAACAGGAAAAAAATTCTTTCAAGTATGATTACCTTTCATGGTCTCGAGAGCATTAAATGAGACTTTTCACTCCACTATCCACAAACTAAAGAACAGGAAATGAATGCGTTCAATTACGGTTATTTTTCATGGTCTCTGAGAGCATCAAATGAGACGATTAACTCAACTATTCACACTAAAGAGCAGGAAATAAATTCTTTCAATTTTGGTTACCTTTCATGGTCACTGAGAGAATCAAATGAGACCATTTAACTCCACACCACGTCCACTCTTTACCTACATGGGATGCTATGGCCGTATATTTCTTGCTGGCACTATTATGTTGTGTCCTTAATCATCACCATGATCAGAGTGGCGAAGGCAGAGTGAGGAATGGGGGGGGGGGGGGAGGGGGGGGGGGGGGGGGTGCAGGCGATACAATTTATAGAGGCTAACGAGATAAATGGGATGAGCTAATTACTTTAAACTTGGAACTGGCCCTGAAAGAAGTAAATTTCCTGTCATAACCTACCAAGTCAGACAACTCCACCCCCCCCCCTCCTTCCACCCATCTCCCCTTTCCCCCATCTTCTCAAATAATTAAAGTTTAAAATAATAAAAGTGCAAGAAAAATCTGAAAGCATAATAGATTCAGACAGGTCCTTAACACTATAGTTTGATCCCGTACAGCAACCTGCTAACTCGTTAGCTTTCAGTGGATTTTGTTATAATGAGGTTCCTTTTTTTCGGGTGCCAAGCGACGACGATCTGAGGTTTCGGGTTTTGGTCTTAATAAACACGCGAGTTAAGAAGAAAAAAAAAAGAAAAAAAGGCGATGGGCCTTAGTTTTAAATCTCGTGGCCATAGATCAACGTCACAGCTTGCAATGCATGCAGCTGGCGCTGGCGCGAAAATGCGGCGTCGCATGTAATATACAGCAACACTGGTGAAGAAAAGTCTTTTAAGGCTGAGAGTTTATTCCTGGTTGTGTGTGAGCGTCGTGTGGTTCAAATTCAGTCAAAAAGCTGTGGATTTTTCGGAATCTGTGCGAATCTGTACGTTCCGTCGAGATCTTATATGAATTGACGGACTTAATGGGAAAAATTTGCTGAGTCACACATGTTTATGACGATAACTAGTGAAAAACCCAAACGAACCTGCATTTGAAGCAAGTCTCTTCGCTCCGTAACCCCCCCCTTCCCCTTGCAATATCTCTCCTTACTCCTCCGGTAATCCTCTTCTCCCGTCTCCCAACCGAAGTTGGGAGTTCTGTTTGTGTATTTGTACAGAAAGAGGTAAGCTATATGAATATTAATTTAAACTAGCTGTACCCCCGGCGTAACATACGCCGGCTAGCTGGTTCCCACATACCTGAGCGTAACACTGTAGTGGGCCCAGGTTTCCCCTATTGTGTGGTCTGAATATCCCCATCTCTACTCCCTCTTTGAACCCCTGCTGATTTGTGTTATGGAAGTAAATGTTTATTTTCAATGGAGGACGTTTCTCTGTTCTGATACCAAGCCCAACGAACCCAACAACGGTTGTGCATGCAGTGATTGTTACTCAACCAACTTTGAAACTCTTCCAAGTCAGCTGTTAAGAGCTAGCTTTATTAATGTAATACGTCGATTGTTATAGGCCACATCTGTTTGTTTGACATTGTCGGTCGCTCGCCCTCTTTCATTATACACCCTCTTTCATTGTAGTGTAAGGTTTTATTTTGGAAAACCCTTTAAACCCTTTATTTTGGAAAAAAAAAAAAATTGGTTTACACCATTCCATTTTCTCGCAGTCCTTTTTTTGCCATTGTTGCACGTATGCTCGGGATGTTGTCGTCAGATCCCCGAAGTTAAGCAGCATTGGGCTGGATTGATACTTGGGTGGGTGACCGCCTGGGAATCTGGCTGTTGCAGACATAGGGCCTTAGGGCTTCGGGCAGATGACCAGGAGTGGTTAACGCTTGTTAAACCATTTAAACCCTTTTTTTAGGGATGTTGTCTGCGGGTCAGTGTACGATGTGGTGGTGGAAAATATTTTGGCCCCATTCAGGCCGAAGGAATTTCTGTAGACTGCATGTAATTGTTGAGTTTTACAACCAGTCATGACGGTTTCTTAGTTAGTTGAGTACTATTTGGTCGTATCAGTGGTTGTTTATTTGTGTGTAGGTTGAAGTGGGTGTAAATTTTTAATTGTGTAACTTGAACCGTGTGTTGTTAAAAATTTTCTTGTTGAATGGGGCAGAAAATTCGTTTCGGTTACTACTACCGAATAAATCTAATCTAACCCTGTTATGCTTATGCTGCTGCCGATACTCAATTTCGTATCTGTTTATTTTTTAGTGGAAAACAATACAACCCAATTTAATTTTCAGACAGTCCTGTCTACCGTTGTTGCCATAGTTATACTCTAGATGTTGACGCCGAGTTTCTGCTTTTGATGTCCAATCCCCCCCTCCAGCAAATTATTACGGGAGATGGACCTTTTTAAATCTCGTCAATACAAAAAAATTAATTATAATCCGTTACGAACAGCACTTTATACAGTAAAAAGAAAGAATTTTAGATTTACCGATTAGCGCCACGTGTTGGTACTAGGTGGCGCTGTTAGCAAAGTGCGTTAAACTAACTGCTGTTTAAATAACTCGTGCATTTTTTCAGCGTTTTTTTTTTTTATCAAGTATTTGTTATTTTTAGGGAAGAAATAAAAAGTATACGCGTACAAGTATACAAGTATACGCGTTTCACACGCTTTGCTAACAACGGCATCTAGTGATACGAAATAGTACTAAAATTTGAAAGCTCAAATTTATTTTTGTATAAAATGCTACATGCACCGCATTTTAATTATTATTTTTTTTAAACTTTAGTTCATTTAATTCTGCACCACTCATTACTGTTTTTTTTTATGTTTTATTTACGCAAAAAGCTTAAATAAACCCTTAAATTGCTGGTGGCAATGCAGCAATCGCTACAGTTCTTCCTCCCCATGTGTGAGAAGTTACTGCACTTCACAATACGTAGTGTACACTAAAGTTTAGATAACAACCCTTTCCTTGCCAAGACTGGGGGGAATTGAGGTTTAATGGTGCGTAGACAGCTAGGTCATTACCGTTAACATCAGACACATGGAAGGGAAGCGTTGCTGCTTCGGAGCTGCAAACGAAACAAAGAAACACAACCTGGGGAATGTGATTTACCGGACTTCTGGAATGGACGGTGTTCATAGACTGCCAGTCAAATTTCTAGACTGCTCTGTTGCCTTTTGGGTCTATCACATTTCGGAGCTATCAACGAAATTAGGAAAGAAAATCAGAAGAATGTCATTTATCGGACTTCTGGAATGGACGGTGTTCATAAACTTCCGGCCAAATTTCTAAACTGCTAAGTTGCCCTGTGGTTCTACCACATTTCGGAGCTACCAACAAAACTAGGAAACATAACCACAGGAATGTCATTTACCAGACTTCTTGGACGGAAGATGTTCAATTCATAACTGCCAGTCAAATTTCTAGACTACTAAGTTGCCCTTTGGGGGCTACCAAACTTTGAAGCTACCAGCAAATCCAGAGGAATGTCACTTACAGGACTTCTCAGACGAAGGGTATTCACAGACTGCCAGTCAAATTTCTAGACTGCTAAGTTGACTTTATTGTTTTAAGTTTCGAACATGACCGAGTTGCAACTCGACCATACCGACATGAACGGCGTTCATCCCAAGCGGAATAAATTTCCACAGCAACGCTGCGTCTGTCAAACACTGATTTGGCAGCGATTAAACGTTCGAGGAGCTGACATTTGCTTTGATCGCCTCCCCATTTCAATTTATTATAATTATTGATTACGCCCGACAGATCCCGAATAAAGCTAAGCGGGGGTTGCACGGCAATTAGGCTGGTTCGACTCATTGGTTATAAATGGTGTAAAAGAGCAATGGCTGATGAGATTAATGATCAAAATGGCGGCCAGATCGGAATGGTCGATACACCTTTTGCGGGTAATGAATGGTTATGGAGGAGAGTAGGTATAATTGTTGCATTAATTCAGAGGGGGAAACCTATTAGTAAGAAAATCGCTCGAGGAATGCCATTTATCAGACTTCTTGGACTGAGCGTGTTCGTAAACTGCCATCCAAATTTCTGGACTGCTAAGTGGCTCTTCCGGGGTATCACACTTCGGAGCTACCCACGAAACAAGGAAACGAAACCATAGGAATGCCATTTACCGGATTTCTTGGATGAAACATGTTCAAAGGCTGCCTGTCAAATCCTATACTGCTGAGTTACCCTTTGAGGTTACCACACTTTGGCACTACCAACGAAACAAGGAAACAAAACCAGAGGAATGCCATGTACCGAACTTCTTGGACGGATGGTGTTAATAAACTGTCAGTCAAATTTCTAGACTGCTAAGTTGCGCTTTGGGGTTATCACACTTTAGAGCTACCAACGAAACAAGGAAACAAAACCAGAGGAATGCCAAGTACCGAACTTCTTGGAAGGATGGTGTTAATAAACTGCCGGTCAAATTTCTAGACTGCTAAGTTGCCCTTTGGGGTAACCACATTTAGGAGCTACCAACGAAATAAGGCAGCAAAACCTCGAATTGGAGGGTGAAAAATGAGGGCTCATTGACTCCCAGTTACATTTCTGTACTGCTAAGTTGCCCTTTTGGGTTATACCACAGTTTCGAACTATGGAAGCAAAACTAGAAGAATTCCATTTACCGGATTTCTTGGAATGTTGCGAGTTTAATTCCGGATTTCAACGTTGGAATTCTACCATCCCAGCAAGGTTACACTGATGACGTCATTTGTGAAATGTGCCAAGCCCGAAGTCTACATGACGTCAAGTTGGAATGTGCCATTGTCACTCCAAAATTGACAATTATTGCAAATTGGCTGTTGTAGACATAGGGCCTTAGGGCTTCGGGCAGATAACCAGGAGTGGATAACGCTCGTTAAACCCTTTGAAACCCGTTGAATACTCATTGTTAGTTGAAATAATCCTATTTGATCAATTGTTGTAACAATACATAGCTATGATTTGTCTGTCCATAATGCTTGACATCAATTGTAACGGCTCGAGCTCGCTTGGTCTTCGGTCGGGTGCTCCCAACAATTAGGTATTAACCTAAAATTCCATTCCGCCACCAACTCTCCAACTCCCTGCAACCAAAACGGTAATTTCGGCCCTATAATTAGAATTTTTCCCAAATTCTCCAATCCCCGAACTTAAATTCAAACCAGACCAACCCTGTTGCTAGTTCAGCACTGCAACCCCGTAGCTACTTAGTTTAGCAGTCAACGTATGAAAGAGCCCGAAACTAATTAATCCAAATTTTCCCAAGTAAGCCTAATGCCGTTGACATTCCATTTAAGGCCCTTAGCCAAGGTTGGTGTCGCCCTTGAACTTCAGGCGAGCTTGAGCACACGATCGCTCATATTTAACATTAAGCTAACACCAAAACTGAACCACGACTGCTAGCCTTGTTCCATCGGTTAAGGTCAATTTGGAATTCCAGCAACCCATTGACAAGCACCACGGCACATTTTCAAGCAAGTCCCTTAACTGTGGGGTTGGCATTGGGGCAGCTCCCACACGCACTAAAAATTGTTGTTGGATTGCCGGTCTCAACTGCTAAATTTACCGTAAATGGCTGTTGCTGAAAGGCTATTGAGATGCTTGAAGGGTTACTGGATTGCCGTATAACTACTATGATGTGCAGCCATCTACATTTGAAGCACATTCCATGCATTAGTTCAATCCCTTATCTAGACACACGCTAGTGTGTCGCTGCCAAGTAACAGTAGATCGTCCGATTGTAGACATCCGATTGTTAAAAAGTGACTGTTGATGAAAAAAAAGGTGGCCGCACTAGCAGACTGTGTCTTTTAACTGAAACCAACTTATACCTGATTTCAGCATACTGGTGTAAATTCCCCATGCGGTAGAAATCTTTGCATATCGTTTGAATCAGGTGTTTTGGGTCCAGTAACGAAGAAAACGTCAACACGAAAATGTGGGAACGTGTCCTTCATGGAGAAAAAGTGTCCTCAATAACGTTGATTTGTGTTATTGGTGACTAGTAACTAGTAACTAGTAACTAGTCCGCAGGCTCCCATGTTAATTCTCATAGGGTATAACGACACGTCTACAGCTGATTAGGGAAAGTTGCCAGATCTAAATTTCGGCAGACAGGTAAAGCGTTATATGTGTAAGTGCCTTTTTCTAAAATGGGGGTTGCAGCTAGAAGCACGTGGCCCTGAAGTGGCTCGTAAGTGCAAAATTATTGCTGTAACCATTGTTTGTATTGTCATCCAACAGTACATTATAACAAGCTTAAGTATTACACGCTTATCGTTTCAGTACCCTAATTGTCAGAATTCATTGTTGTTGCAAATAGGTGGTTTGTAGTCAACCGCCGGTCAGTCTTACAGTTGGTGGACAAGTAGTCAGACCGTCTGGAAGTGTTAAGTATCTGGGTGTAATCCTGGACTCTAGACTCAACTGGGACCAGCATGTCAGCAGGATCCGAGGCAAAGTCCTTGCAAGGACTGCGATTTTACACCAGTTGGCGTGTAGGGGTGTTGTGAGAGGGGCGCTTCTTGCGGCGTATAGAACGTTCGTTCGGTCGGTACTGGACTATTCTCTGCCATTTTTGAGCGGAGTACAGCGCCATGAGAAATCGCTACAGGTTGCTGTAAATGTCTGCCTGCGTGTTGTTTCTGGGTGTATAGCATCTACACCGGTTAGCGCCTTGTGCGTTGAGAGCAATGAGCCTCCTTTGGAGGTGCGTGCAGGAGAATTATTGGTTGCACTCTGTGTACGAAATCAGAGTAGAGGCCAGCATGATACAGTTGGTAGAATTCTGTTGGATTATGCGAGATTGAGTGATCGTGCAAGAGGTGTGTTAGGTGAGGCAGGTCGTGGGGTCACTATGCTACAGCGCATGTCGAATGCGACTACTGTTGCCTGTGCTATGCCACTGAGTCCCTGGACTTGGTGTCATGAGTTGCAGAAGGTCTTTCAGCCACGGATTGTTGAGTGCGACGTGTTCTGTGACGCTTCGTTCCTCCTTGAGACGGGCGTCGGAGGAATTGGAGTAGTTATTCCCTCCTTGAAGGTTGAGCGGCGGCGAGTTATGCATGGTGCGACGTCCGGCACGATGTGTGAATTGTTGGCGATTTCTGTAGCACTTGATATTGTGCTGGATATTCACCTGCCATCTTTTGCGATCATAACAGACTCGCAGGCGGCATACCGGCTTCTGCAGAGGTCATGGGAGTGCTTAGATGTTGGAGATCCTGTAGTGTACACCATTGGATGAAAGTTTTGGATTGCGATGGGCACGAGTGTTGCCTCCTTCCAGTGGGTCCGTGGCCACAGTGGCAATCCGGGCAATGTGGCAGCGGACGGAGTGGCGCGTGAGGCTGCTCATGGTGCCAGTACGCGACTATATCCAGTAGTCTCGGCACGGACGTTTCGCGTGGCGGTGCGGCAGTGGTTTCTGGCACAGTGGGAAGCAGCTAGGGACGGGAGGGCCCTGTTCACAGTTCACCCAAAGTGCGCAAATTCGTCAAATCTGGACAAACTGCTCTATCGAGACGCGAGAATTCTATCCCGGATCAGAGTTGGTTTCACTATGCTGCAGGCCCATAAATACAGGTACGGGTGGGTCAATTCTCCATTGTGTAGCGTGTGCCAGGTAGCGGAAACACCAGAGCATGTTCTTGTAGATTGTCAGAAATTTGCCGTGGATCGACAGCGTCTTGCACCCTGGTTGAATGCTCTCTCAGTTTATGGACATCTGTTGTCACATGACCAGGGTCCGCGCCCAGTAGCGAAGCTGAGAGCTATAGCATTGTTCATTGTGAAACCGGGGATAGTTGTGTAATTGTGTAATGCGCCCCCACTCCCACACCCCCCTTTTCATCGTAGCATCATTGGTGAGTAGTGTGGTGCAGTGCCCTCTAGAACTTACCCTAGATGGGGAAGAGAGGAGGGCTGGTTGTGTCTATCGCCCATCGCTAGATGAGACCCACTGGAACTTTCTCTAAATGAGAGAGAGAAGGTGGGCCCGTCGGTCTGTCAGTGCGACGGTGTGTCAGTGTGGCGGAGTAACAGAGTGTGCAGTGCTTTGTAGATTGTGTATGCGGTACATTGTGGATTGAGTGTGTGGTGCAGAGCAGATTGTGTATGCGGTGCATTATAGATTGTCCGGTTAGTATGGTCCTACGGCAGTTGAGAGAGGACAAGGGTGGTTGCTATAGCAGTGTTGTGGTGGTTGGTGTACTTGTGAATAGCGTAAGTTTACCTTTTAAGTTTTGGGGCGCATAGCGACAGGCTAGGGCCTCAATAAAATCAAATTATGGTTCAAATTATGGTTTGTAGTGTGTGTAGTGGTGTATATATCTTGTGTTTGGGGCGCATGGCAGTAGGTTAAGGCCTCAATAAAATCACAGAATGGAATGGTTTACTACGACTACAGGTCACGGCTCTTGAATAAAGAATTTGAATTTGGTTCACTAAGAAACGGAGTATCTTTTATTGCAAAGGTTTGTTACGGTACACGAATCCAAACTAAATTATCTGCCCCACGTCGGTAAAAGGGACAATTATGTGTTCGTGAACACCATCACACCATGGTAACTAAGTGATTGAATGATTAACGTTAACCGAGGTAGGGCCAAATGAGGAGGGATGCGCTGATTGAGTGAACGAAGCGAACGAAAATCAGCGTCAAACCGTGTCAATTTCCCTGACGTAACGGCTAATTGGGCAATGACAAAGATGAAAATCATGAATGAGAAAATTTATAGACATAAAATTTTTCCAGACAAAAAAAACCACAGATGACGATTACACCGTCTGATCTTTTCTTCATTCACAGTCCTCTGAAAGTTGTGATATCCACCCAAAACCCAAACTGGTATAAGAGAAGCCGCCAATTTTCAAAAAAACGGTCGGCCTTTCAAAGTAGTGAGATCATTCAACAAGGGAAAGGCCGCCAAGGTTAATCCTATTAGCCAAGTTAATCGCACCGAATAATACTTTGGACGTGAAATGAACACTTGAAGAGGACGGTACACGAACTCCTACTGAATTATTTTGTGTTCCTGTCTAAAAAAGCCAACTGAGTTCGGAAAAGCCGAAACTGCACGCCACAAGAAATGCCTGTATTCCAGCATTCATGTCTTTCTGTCTCAATAATCCTGCCGAGTTCAGCAAATCCAAAATTACACGCCGCCAATATTATATTGCTTTGCCACTGCTCCTACTAAATACTAATTTAAATATATGGATCTCAAAAAATCATTATGCAAATCACCAATTAAATTAAAATGTGATGAACTCTATATATACGCCTTAGTTCCCAGAAGAAGTTTTCTACTTTAAAATGGTTCGTTACGTTTCTTATACGAACCAAAGTAACTGTAACTCACTTTTCTGCACAATTTCAAACAGCCTGCAGCAGTACAGAGAACTCAGTAGAAAACGTAATATCGTCGGAAACATGCAAATACCTAAAACTTTATACAAACAAAAAAAAAAACTTCAACTTCTAAATGAAATTCTTGTTTTGTTGTTTGGCCGTCTTCTGTTCTAAAATGCAATTCTGTGGCTGCAGCACACCGTACTTGTAAGGCCGCGTCGCGTCACACAGATGCCAATATGCCCTGGGGAAACCTTGCAGACTCATAGGCCGGAGTAAAAGGCTTGTTTGAAGAAGGCGCCGAGAAAAGTTCCATTAATTCTGTGTCTTCTCCCTCCTCCTGCTCCCCCTCCGCCCCCCCCCCCCCCCCCCCCCCCCCCCCCCGCTCATAAAAGTTGTGCCCTCACTGGCTCCTTGTCTAATTGCAAAACCGCGTGTTTTTGACAAGTCTGGCGAACGCTTCAGGGCCGAGGACCAGACCTTTCCCCCATTCATTATCCAGTTTTCAAATCACTAAAGGAAAGCCTCAAATTTAAAAAAGAAAAAGGGAGGAAAAAATTAAAGAAAGTAATTTAAGCCCTCTGAAAGATGAAACGGTTATGCAAGGAACCTCGTTATAATGTAGCCTAAAACACCTTCACGAATCTGAGTTGGTATCGGCACCTCGCTGCAATTTTGATACTTTTTTTTTGTTGGGGGTGGGGGAGCGTTGTATACAGAGGCGCTAGCTTTTTTTTCAAAGAAATCAATTCCTTTTCTATAGGTGTTAAAAATAGAAGAAATAACGATGTTTTTAGGGTTAAGGTTGTAAAAAAAAGGTATTTTTATTTTTGTTTGAATTCGCTACACGAAGGGTGGTTCCTTCCTTCCTTCCTTTGCATTTTGAGAGGAAAGAGCGTTTATTTGATGAATTGCCGGGATCAGGCTCGCGTTCCACCATATATTTACCATTTCCGCCCCTACAGGCAAGAACGCTAAATTACGGATTTTCCCGCCAAAATAAAGACGCTCATTGCAAAAATACGTTATTTGCATAGAAATGGTATTTGTCATCGATATATATAAAAAGAGAAGGGCTTCAACAAAATATCCTTCCCATCCTATTCCATGGCTCTTTTTTTGTGGCTTCTTTCATTTCTAATTTATTTTTTGGGCCCACACATATTCCCGCCCCCCCCACCCCCACACGCAGTTCCCCGAAAACAAAGTCGGAAAGGAAACTTCGTGTCGACTGACTGAAACGAATTTCCGACTTCTGAACCTTTACACCGAAATGTCTATCCTACGAATATCGCAATTTATGGCTTTGCGATTATTGAGATATTTTAACCGCCTATTAATTGCTGCATTGCACAATACTAGAATTAATCAGTGGATCTAAAGAAGCGTTGCGGAAATATTCCCAGTGCGAGCTCTGTGAGGGGTCCCCGGGGACCCCGAGCAAAGCGGGCAGTCACAGCCCAGTGGTCAGCGTCGTCGGCTCCAAACTAAGAGAATGCCGATTCGAATCCGAGAACCGACCCGGGTCCCATATGGATTCTAAAAAAAGGGTCTGAAAGTTTTTTCAGGCGGATTATGGGTTAACCTCGAGGAAATGATTAAGGATTTGGTTGGTAAGAATAAGTTCTCCAATGAGAAAAAGTTGTTCGAGAGCAGTGATTTTGAGTCAATCAAGGCGTTCAGGGTAGGAAAGTTTCTGAGAGGTTTACACCTTTCGTTAGTCGACACAGACAAGGTTCAAGACGAGAGAAGAAAGTGTTGCAAAATGGACGAGCAATGTGTAAGCAGTACTTTATTAATAAGTTATCTAATATTTAAACTTTAGTTTCTGTTTGTCATTGACCCCCCTTGGTTACCGTTAGGAACGGTGTAGGGTGATGTTTTAGAGCCCTCTTCCTAAGGAAGTCTAGAAGAAATTTGATCTCGTGTTTACTTTATTAAGTGGACAGGAGGCTGTCGTATCGGCCGTGTTTTCCTCATTGTACGTTATTTACATAAATCGCTGTAAATATGAAGGCAGATTGGAAATAAGCCTGTGCATAGTACTAGCTTTAACTAGCTTGTAACTAGCTTATTTAGCTATTTCTGAGCAAGTGGTCCTATCGGTAAAGGTGGTGTGGTGAGGGGAGGCTATAACTTGCTTATTTTGCGATTTCTGAACAAGTGGTCCTATCGGTAAAGGTGGTGTGGCGGGGGGAGGCTGTAACTAGCATATTTCACGATTTTTGAACAAGTGGTCATATCGGTAAAGGTGGCGTGGTGGGGGGAGGCTGTAACTAGCATATTTCACGATTTTTGAACAAGTGTTCATATCGGTAAAGGTGGTGTGACGGGGGAGGGTGTAACTAGCATATTTCACGATTGCTGAACAATTGGCCATATCGGTAAAGGCGGCATGGCAGTGATCTGGTGATGAAATGGTTCGCCGGTTCAAATCGGTGGGGGAAGTGTAGTAGGGTGTCGCACCCTCCAAAGTTCGGTCAGTCGGCAAAACAGTTGGTAAAATTAAATAATTCGTTCTTTTTTTTTTTTTACCTGTGGGGCAAACTAATTGGTCATTAAACCTTGCCGAAATGATACAATTAAAAAAAAAACCGTTTGCTTATGCATTAGCTAGCTTTCGGTGGAACCGTGTTGGTTTTTGTTGATCTACTAAAGCACTACATCCCACCTAGACGCGGCACTCGCGCACAACCCTGAAGCCCTAACTAGCCGAGAGATAATTTACAGCGAAGTGACGCGTTACTACGTGCCTACAATGTCAAAGTTGCTGTGATCAAATGGCGGGTTTTACATACATCGACCGATTTTGGCGCCCTTGGTGCACCATCCTGCTTCGCAGTGCATATGCGCGAACAACCAGTCAGATTTGGGCTTGAAGCTATACATCTCGTTTCGCTCTCGTCATTTCTTTTGTTGCTGGGTCCTGTGCAACTAACACAATTTGGCGGAACGAGCACCGGCACCTGCTGTACAATTAGAATGATGGGTATGTGAGAGAAATACAAAGCAGCGGGCATGTGCTGAATGTCGGCAAATATTGGACAATTCAATAATAAGCAAATTAAAGAAGCCCTCAAATTCAATAAGTCGGCAAATCTGGTTTGCACCTGTCAACTTGTAGACTCCCCGACGTCTCTGGTTCATAATGGTCGTGAAGAGGTCAATAAACTGTAGCCGTCTTTTCTTTCATCCAGGGCGTATCTGGATGGTCTGTAAAACCTTTGGGGTACGTTTCAGTGACCTAGACAAGCAGATAATGCCCTATGGACAATTGAACATGGGGCTGAAACAACTCCCTTCTAGAGTTAAGATGGTTTGAAGTCTGCCTGAAGTGGATGGGTGGAGGAATTATCCCGTCATACAGCTTTTTTTTTCTGAATTCTCCGTGATTCCCTTAACCTTTCGTTGGGACCGTCCGCAAATGTTGTCACGCAACTGTAAGTGTTTATCAACCCCCTCGCCCCTTATCATATTCCGTCGCAACATTTGCAACCTCCCCTTCCTTCTCCGCCCTGCCATTGTGGGGGGTATTAAAGGCACTGTCCAGGAATGGC
>JAHWFP010156836.1:0-28487 GCA_023313725.1 Lithobius niger
TTTTCCAACTCGGTTTTTGATTTTGCCAACTGTACCCGATTTTCATGAAGTACACAGCTTTAGTTCACGTTACTGTTTTAACTAAAACCAAGGCACTGATTGACTAGCAGGCGAACTAGTAAATCAAATAGACAACTGCATTAATATTTTAGATTTATTTGATATCACAACTTTAGACGGCGATAACTTGGCAGAAGTCCTTACGCAGGGTTTGTTTTATCTAAGAAACGTTTTAAATCCTGGCAGTGATGATGTGTTTTGGTATATTAATATGCCAGTAATTTTCTACCCTCCTGAAATTCCAGTTACGAGTTGCTCCACGCTAAAACCCCTTCTGAGCGGCACTGTCTAACAGAAAAAGAACTATAGGAAGTAAAATAGCCAACTCAATTTTTTATTTTGCCAACTGTGTACGATTTTCGCGAAGTTAATTGTTATCACGACTTCAAACTCGGTGGGGATACAGTTTTGTCCACTTTTTGTTTTTATTTTCTACATTACCTGTGATACTTATAAGCTATGGTGGTGACATAGCAAACAAAACGACCAAGTCAATTTTCAATTTCCCCAACTACGCAAATTTTTGCGGAGCTTCCTTTCCCCCACTCCTTACAGCCCAGCGATGCAGGGAAGCAACCAGAAATGATCAGGGGCAGCGTTTCACTTACTCCCAATTTACACAGAAGTGTTGCGAAAACTGATGGAAAAAAAATGTATTGTAAACTTTCCTTCAAACTGACGATATGATAATAATAATTAACCAGTACTCTACTTAGCAGTGAAAATGCAGTGAAAATTTGTCCGATTTTGCCAACTCAACAACTCGAATTTGCCAACTGTATGTGTTTCTTGGATGGTTGGGGGGGGGGGGGGGGGCGCACCCCCCCCCCCAACCCCCCCCCCCCAGTCGCTTCGGCCCTGTTTGAGACGAGGACTCTGACCATTGGGCTGTTGCTGCTCCCCTTGCTCGGGGTTCCCAGGGGCCCGTCACAAAGCTTGTAGTGCGAGTTGAGACTTAGTTTTTGGCCCTCCTCTTGAGTATCCTTTTTTTCTGGATGCCGTGACTCAAAGGGTTATACTGGGCCAAGAAAACATTGTATAACCCTTTGAGTCACGCATTATGAGTGGTGATTTTTTGGAAGTCGGTCGCGGGGTTCGGACCGACATTCGCTTGGCTTTGAGACGAGGACGCTGACCATTGGGCTGTTGCTGCTCCCTTTGCTCGGGGTGTCCGGGGCCACCTCACAAAGCTTGCAGTGCGAGTTGGGACTTAGTTTTTCGCCCGCCTCATGAGTGTCTTTTCTCTGGACGCCGTGACTCAAATGGTTATGCTGGGCCAAGAAAAAACATTGTATAACCTTTTGAGTCACGCATTATGAGTGGTGATTTTTTCGGAGTCGGTCACGGGATTCGGACCGACATTCGCTTGGTTTTGAGACGAGGACGCTGACCACTGGGTTGTTGCTGCTCGCTTTGCTCGGGGTTCCCGGGAGCCTCCTCACAAAGCTTGCAGTGCGAGTTGAGACTTAGTTTTGGCCCGCCTCATGAGTGTCCTTTTTTTTTCTGTACGCCCTGACTCAAAGGGTTAAAAACTCCTTATTTTTAACAACTTTCTTCCAAAAAAAATGCTTACTTTTTCTTAAACGCACGTTTTGTAGCATTGTGAGCGTTACGGAAAATCGGTCAAACGGTCGGGGCGTTCAAACGTTCTAAGTTGAAAATTACGATTTATCTGTACGTTGTGGAGTGTTGTACTTCCTCTCTTGAGTTTTGGTTCGTTCACTTACTTTATTGAGCGTTACTTTTGTGCCACAAATAAGCATCTCCTTTCATCCAGGAAATATGTGTGTGTGTACTTCCCCTGCATGCGTCAATGTCGTGTTGGGAAAGTAGCCACCTGGTTGTGTGTTAAATGGGTAGTTGGACTGACAGGAGTGTCTATCATCCTGAGAGTTATGACAGCTTGGAAACTTTGGCTGTCATAAAATGGAAAAGTGCTAACCAAAAAAAAAGACAAAAGAAGAAAGAAAAAAATACGTCAGTGGGAAGCATATTATGGCGAGCATTAAAGTTAAGAGGTTGCGTAACGCCGTTCGTTATCTTTTTATGCGGCTTAAATAAAATATTATACGTCGCTTTGCAAAAAAAAAAAAAAAAAAAGTGGTAGGATTGTAAAAGAGTATTTCACCTGCTTTCACTGTGCGAGAATTTGTAAGGAATGGAAATTTATTTTTAAAACTTCCCAAATTTTCTATCCTGATTTTCAGTTGCGGTATCCCGTCGTAGAAATGACAAAATGACATGCATTATGAGTGGGATGTACTAAAACTGCATCGGCTAGGATTTAACCGTACTCAACAGGTACTGTCGGGTAGAGGTCGACCGAATTCCGATTTTAGTTTTGGCATCGGAACTGGCAAATTTACCAGTTTCGGTATGAAGTTATGGCTCAGTTTCTATGTATAAATTTATTTGTAAATAACATTTGTTATCAGTTTCCCTAAATCGGAATGTGATACTACATGGTATAACTAAAAAATATATATTGTACGAAAATATGCTTTGCAAAAACTATGAAGTTTTGGTAGTGGTTCCGGTTGAAACTGAAAAAAAAATCGTGTTTCGGTCGACAAGTACTGCTTGGAGCCGGGATCCCAAAAAAGATAGGACTTTTACTCGAAAAAATTGCATCTCATGACCCTAAATAGACATAAATCGCTGGAAATAATGTGGCCTAAAATGACCCTAAAATGTTGGATACAAATACTAAACGAATTTATATTTTGTTTGAAAGATTAAACTGGTTTCGTACACGGCCTTGAATTCACTGAAAGGCCTCAAATTTGAAAACCGAAAATTCAAGGCTTGAAAAGCCTTGAAAATTGAGGTTTTGTTGCCGTAGCCTTGAAATGGCGTTGAATTTTGTGAGTGTTATTCGTCCAAATTCTGAATTTAAACTATTATCAAATACTAAAAGACTAAACTCAATTATATTATCATTATGTTTGGAATGAGGTTATAGGAACATAAACCCCTGCTGGCTTTCCTGCATGACTCAGTTTTGCGACAAACGTATGTAAATGTTACCAACACATTCATTTTCTTTTAGACGGCCAGTTTTTGAGCCCCGACACTTTGACCGATTTTCCGTATCTTCCGTAATGCTACGAAAAGTTTTTTCTTGTGTGCGACGTGATTTGGCGACATTAACTGTAAGCCGTGCAAATGTTGCCAACTGAATCTCATCAGATCGCACGATATACCGGAAGGATTTATGTCCTTTTAATGCCATAATACCAACAATTTAGGTAGAAAAATAACTAAATTAATACAAATTAATTTGTCAGCCGAATCTATTTCTCCTGTGAACGATGCTCTCCTCGGATTGGACTGGAGACTGGAAGAGAGAGGTGCGGTGCAGTGCAAACAATGTTTGCCAGAAGAGGCAGCTGGGCTAGTGCTGTCCTGTTGGCTGTTAGATGCTATTCCTCCTTGCTCTTTGTCCATAGGGGGAACGGGAGGACATAATGTTCGTTATTAAGATGGAATAGCTTCCTATAGAGCAGTGACACGACGTAGTCTTATTGTATATAACTCTATGCTGGAGCCTTAATAGGTTAGCTGCAAGGGGCACTGCAGAGAGAAACAGAAGGGCGTCATACTGAAGCCGATGCTGGGAAGAGTGATTTCTTAGACCTAAAACGCGCGATTTTTGTTGTTGGAGAAAACAAAGTTATTTTAAGCCTAAGAAATCCGCTCTTCCGATGTTTTCCCCTCCATTTTTATGTAGTGCACCTTGTAGTTATGCCCTCCAAAACCCATACGGGTGCCAATATGGCGGCAAATGTCACTGCTCTATACTGCAAACTAAGAGCACAGTGGTGTCAGTGATGACATCTGGCAAAATACCGGAATTTAAAAAGGTAATTTTGAGGCCATTGTGCAAAGAGCCTTGAAATTTGGTTGCAAGCTAGTCTTAAAAGCCTTGAAAAAGCCTTAAAAATGGTTTCGTCTGTCATGGACGAACCCCAATTAAAGTACCCATCAGTGTGTCCACTACAGGGAATTTTTCCTTTTTAGGGTAAAAATGCCCTTCAAATGAAAAAACATATTAAAAAGGGAAAAAAATGGGGAAATTCTGTTTTTTATTTGCAATTTTCTCTAGTTACGATCTTGTCTGCATCCAGACCCACCATTTCGAATCTTTCACTCCAACAAACGCGTGTTAACATTTCCAACCCCAGCCCCAATTACAACTTGGTTAGTTTGTATCTCGTCTGTTGCTGGTTTATTAAGGCTAAAATCACGAAAATTGTGAGAGTATACTAATTTTTAAAGGTCCACCCATACACAATTATCGCTTCTTGCAGGAGGAATAGTTCTAATAAAATGGTAGTCGCTTGGATTTTATTTTCAATTTGCGTCAATTGTGGCGCTCCTGTACCATTAAAGTAGGCTCATATTTTTTTTTTTAATTAGGAAATGTTAAAAATTAGTGGTGTAATGAAAGGAAATTAAGTAAGGGAAGTAAAAAAGGGGAATTTGTCTTGCACAGGGAAAAAAAAGGAAATTTTGTCTTTACTCGGGGAAATTCTGTACGTGAGAAGTGGAAGCACTGGTACCCATCCTGAACGTTGTATGCTGTTAAACCTTACATTTTCCAAGTCCAACTTTTCTAGTTAGCACCCCTTAGAACCAGGAGAGGACAGAAAATCAAAGCTAATGAAACGGGAAGATTTCTGCCCTCTCCTGGTTCTGAGGGGTTCTAATTAGAAATGTTGGAATTAAAAAATCTTGGGTCTTTGTTTTTTGTGGACTACCCTGTATTTGTGGCTCGTCTTTAATATTTTGAAGTGTTTCTGTTAGACTATAATTACTCGTACAGCACCAAATAACACCGAGCATGCATTGTTTTATTCGAGTTGCCCTACCATTTTTGCATTCGGTGAATAAAACTATAGAAAATATGGGAAGGCCCTCTTCGCGGGCTGCTGTACAAACTTTTTTTTTTTTACAGCTTTTTCACTTTTTAAGGACGGCTTTAACGTAATTTCAGCCTGTCATAAGCACATGTATACATAAAAAAAAATCATTATTATTCTTACTCGGGCGTAAATACAGGCCGTTACGTTCAGTGTGTTATGCCACGCGTAATGGATTACACTCATAAATTATAAATCTCTTGAAGTTTTCCAAGCGCGTAACTTTTGGCCGACTAAACGGAAATGATGAATGAGCATCTTGCATGCGTAGAATTTTGCTCCTGTTTAATTTGTACTCTGCGCAAAAGCAGACCGGTAATGGCCAGTTTGGAAACATGGCAATAAGACGAGAAAAATTCCTGCACATTGTGGACAAAATTGAAATAAAAATATAAGGTTGAGATGAATGTCTAATGACCTTTGTGGGCAGAGCGAATAGCGTGACTGTGTGTGTGATGAAGTGCAGTCTCAGAAGTCCCACACTCCACTTCGCATACCGCTAAAGTCGAAGTGCCGCATTGTAATACCGATTGGTTTTGGATGTCCCGTAAAGATGGTTAGTTTACCACGTTTTAATGTCTTTAGACAAAACCCTCAAATTTCGGGCAAAAATTAAAGGGAAAAATATAGGTAGTTTACCCATGTTTGTTGCAACATTAAGGACGGAAAGCCATTAAAGACTCAACAAGAATTAAATAAATACAGGTACAAACCTATTTACGTTGCCTATTGGACTTGTATGTCAGACTGCCTGAGCGGGGAATCGAACCCCACGACCTTTGGAACCAAAGACCGAAGTCCTACCGCTGAGCCATACTGACACGGCCAGCGGAAGGCCATATGGTGTTTGGTTCCAAAGGTCGTGGGTTCGATTTCTCGCTCAGGCAGTCTGACATACAAGTCCAAAAAGCAACGTAAATAGGTTTGCATCTGTATTTATTTATTGCAACAGTAGGCTCCCGGTACTTTCCATTACACCAATCCAAACGCGAGAAACTTGAGGCTGTTATAGGCAGTCTGGCCCGTAAGCATTGTTGTAAGGCATGACATTGTTGTAAGGCATGTCCATTATCAGGGTTCCCACCAACCTGGAAAATCTGGAAAACTCAGGAAATTTAAACTACGTTTGAAACTCGGGAAAAACTCGGGGAATTCTCTGAATTTTTACAAAAAAACCTGGAAATCTCAGGGGAAAAATGAAACATATAACTAATGTATTTCCCATCTAAAAGCTTCACTCTTTTAACACAAAATAACACAAAACTGGCAAAATGTGTGAAAAAATTTCCTTCTTAAAATTACGGTAAATAGCCTGGAAAATAACTCTGAAAAATTGATTTCAGTAGTTTGGTGCGAACCCTGATTACGGCTCATCCGTCCTACGTGTCTGCAAGGAAAAAGGGGGGGGGGGGGGGGGGTAGTGAGACGGAAGGAAGAACATTCAACCACCGTACACCAAATGAGGTCTGCGAGTAACAGGGCCGATTAAGCCTCGTAGAGGGGGGGATTGCGCCATTAAGCCTCGTAGAGGCCTGGTTATCAAGATTTATTGTGGCCCCCTCCTCTAGTCCCGCAACACTGAAGATGGTAGGTGGAGGGGAGGGGGGGATGATACTGTTATGAAAGTGGAAGCATAATACATCCATTTGAACCACTTCAGTAAAAGTAAAAACACAATTTTTTTAAAACAGTACCTTATATTTTATTTTTCTTGTGGCCGTTGCTTCAGCATCCAAATCACGCCCCCTCCGCCCTTAATCCGACCCTGACGAGTAAGGAATATATTACGGACCCAATCCGTAAATTTTTATTCGGTACCTGGCCGTACCCGCTGTTAAAGTATTCCTACTCAACCCTTTGGTAACCCGTACCCTTACAGTCAAAATCGCACAAACGTTCTCTTTTTACTGATCATCACAACTGTATATAATCGAAAAAGTTTATGTCTGTTACTATCATTATTTTTTTTAATTGTAGGTGGGGTGTTGAGTGGCTTCGTTTGTTTGCAACAAGCTGCAGTCCCTCTATAGATTTTTCCCCTCTCTCTTTTTTTTTCTTCCTAATTTTGTTTCATATATGTCGGACAGGTAAATGCCCTTTTGTTCCCTCGTGTTTCTGCATGTTTGATGATGTTTCTCCGGGAGTGAACATTAATTTTTACCACCACCACCACGACAAAGACCACGTGATTGCATTGAATAAAGGAAGAGACTGGCGAACGCGTAACCATACTCGGATTAGTTACGGGATAGAGAAGCTTCCCATCATGTCATGCCAGAGGTAGAAAACGGGAGGGGAGGGGGCAAAAAAAAAGTAACACGCGAACGTTCGGTGTTTGCGGTAATGTAGACGACCTGGGGGTTGGGTAATAATTCACATTACGCGGTTCGGCGTGCAATTTGCAAAATTAGTATGTTCTCTGGGGATGCATTTTGCAAATTATTACAGCAAGATTAAGATGTGTGTGGATGGGGAGGGGCAGGAGGGGGAAAACGACTGGATCATTGCTCTTTTCCACGTGCTTTGAGTGCAAAGTACTTTTCCTGCATAATAAGTTAACGATGGATGTAAGGGTTCGGTTGAGGTTATTAATTGTAAATCTTATTTATCGTCTCGCTCGAATCCGCAATCCAGCTGTTATCAATTTTCGCTAATTAACCTTTTTGTAGTTCTGTTTTTTTTTTTTTTTTTTTTAAGTTGAGCAGCATTTTCGGATTATTTCGGTGTTTTTTTTTAAGGTAGTCTCTGCAGCAGAGATGTAATGGATTACTTGATTGATATTTTGTCTGGGTCGCTGGGTCATGAGTCAGACAGGGTTGTTACGATTAATCAAGTGATTACAATTGAAATTTACCTGATTGTAATCAGGGACCTGGTGGACACAAACCTGTTGAGTACACAAGTACACAAGTTGAGTGCACAAGTTGAGTACACAAGTTGAGTACACAAGTACAAAAGAAACAACCAAAATAAAATACACTACTGTTGAATCTTCTGCAGTCAGGAACGTATAATGTCTTCTGTTTTTTTGGCCTGATCCATATAAAAATACACAACTGCTAGAAACAACCAAAATAAAATGGTAACATTCAAACCCATAAATCCAGGAAAGAACTAAAGGACTCCACTCTGCAAGTACTTCTAGGAGGCATCTAGCAACTGCAGCCGACGTGACTGTGTTCATTTAATCAGCTCACGTTTGAGGAATGTGCCAGTGTGCGCCAGTGTGCCACAACTGATCCTACACCAATCATGATTATTTTCAACCCTGATGCCAGACCCATTACATGACCCAAAAACCCATTGAACTGAATGCCAATTGATATTAAACAGGTATAGTCGATTGACCAAGCATGGCTGTTGACTCCTGTTGTCCGATTGACACAGAATAATCCCGAAACTTGAAAGCAATGTTTATTAAAAACAAAAACTGAACGTTAAATGTTAAGAGTTAGGGTCTAAAGGTCAAATCTTAAAGGACCATGACAAGGGTTTACGCATCAAATTTCGTCCATAAGGGGCTGGTAAGCATTGACCCGTTATACCGGGTGGTCAGTTCCTTTCCTTAAGCTTAGGAAAGCAATAAATACTTTTTGATGAAAAACTGTAAGGTATGGTATTGATATACCCATGTGATGATCCAATGGTAGCGAGGTTTGTGCTTTCCTGCTTTGCTATACGTTGAAAAGTTTTATTTCCATTTGGTAATATGACAAGTGTTTTTGCAGCAGCGATCATTACTGGTTGTCTATACTAAGTGTACAAAGAAGATATGTAAAAAATTCTATTAAGGCATCAAAAGTCATGCCAAAACATGTTCTTAACATGGAAGACTGGTTGGTAAAGGTATTCATATACCAAAAAAGCTGCAACTATACACACACACACCCTCACACCCACCGTCCGAATGGCCTAGAATTACATTTACAAGTTGGACTCTAAGCTGACCAAACGAAGGACAAAACTTGAATTTTGGATGGTTTATGTAGTAGTTATTACTGCAAACTGACAACTTCAGCCTAATAATGTGGGCAAACCCTAAAAATCGGGCGTTATCCCTCTTGTGCTGACAGCACATCTAGAAAGAGAGACACAACTCGATTTGTGGGGTGTTTATTTAAATTCTCAGTTATTACTGACAACATTAGCACAACAATTTGGGCAAACCTATAGAAACTGGGGTTTATCCCTCTTTTGCATTGAAGCTAAAGATGGATAAACTCGATTTTTGGGTGGTTTTACGTAAACTGTTTAGTTATTACTGACAAACTGACACCACCAGCCCAACAATTTCGGCTAAACCTTAAAAATCGGGCTTCATCCATCTTTGTACTGACAGCATATCTTAAACAGGGGCAGAACTCTATATTTAGGGTAGATTGTCACCCTTATTAGCCTACTGACAAACTAACAACATCAACACAACAATTTGGACAAACCCTAAATATTCGACTTTATCCCTCCTTTACTCTAGAAAGATTAGATGGGAAGACGCAAGGAAATTTCAACATTGTGCCTTTAACTTAGGGGGGCTGTAACTACAGACGGGTGCATTTCCGGACCCATGTTTATGGGACTTTTTAGTCTTATCTTTGATCATGGAATACACCCTGAAAGTTGTGACATACATTTTTGTTAAACCCTGTATATATAGTAGATATTGTTCAGTACACCACGCATTCAGATTTTTTAGTAGTGTCCTGTTGGTATGTCTTCCGTTCCAACTTCATACGCCAATTGCAAATTTTTTTGTATTCTTCCATACGACACGTCGAATGACTAATGCAGTGTTAGTGCATCCTTGTTTTTGCTTGTCATTCACTTTTTTACCCTTTTTGGCCCATTACTTGGGTTTCTTGGCTTTCTTTTTGCCCTTTTTAGAGCTGTATAGGGCCTTTCTCCTCGCTGCGACTAGCATTTTTCAGTGCAGAAAAGCAAAATATGGCATGTTTTTTCCTTCAAAAAGGGCAAAAAAGGGCAGGGGCAATGCCCCCCGTACCCCCTTGCACGCAACTAGTTATTACTGCTGTTTACTTGTTATACTTAGCAAATTCACAATGCTGCTCCAATGCGGTTTTTTTTTCCCCTTTTTACAAATAGTTTACTCATAATTTCGTCTTTTTGACTTTGACCTTTTACGACCTCACACATAACGACGCGTGTTGCATAAAGTCCTCTATAACCGCGAACCCAGCCGCAATTCTAATTACAATTATTACTAGCAATTGTCCCTAACGACAAGGCGTAACCTCACATTTTTCTGTTTCATAGCATTCCACACGCAGTAGTAATGGAGTGCTTAAATAGTAATGTGCTCTTCCTTGTTTTGCTGGTTTCAGCGGTGCTGAGGAGGACGGAAGAGGACATGGACTGGCCACGGTGCCACTGATCCTAATTGCCAGAGATCTGGATGGCGCACTGCACTACGGCCGCAATAACAAGGTGTTTGCCTCGTTTACGTGAGGCCGTGGCGGTGAGTTTCAGTAGGCCCGGCCAGCTAAAGACTCCTGGAGAATTGGTTTCAAGCAAGCAAGGTAAGACACCATAACGGTGCGCTCTGTCGTTTTCTCATTTTGTGGCCCGTAATAGAGATGAGGTTCGTTAACATTGTTTTGGGGTCGGTCGTCCTAAGCGGGATTGGTTGGTGAAGGAAGCCGGCTGTTGGTCACCTGCACTCAAACTATAGTCTTAAAATGAGGTAGCTCTTTTGGCCTAACTGCACTTGGTAGCGGGATGAATTCATTACAGCATCGATTCGGCGTGAAGAAGTCTCTTAACACATTTTTACTCCATGAATGCGAAAAGTGTGGTGTGGTGTGGGCCCATGACCTGTCTACCCCACACCCTAATTTTTAATGCCCCACCCTGGCACCCGACCACAACTCGGGTCAATAAAAAAATATTACAAGAAAAACATTGAAAAAATCTTACAGGTTAACTTGAAACCAAGTGGATAAACCGAGCTTTTATTTTTTAATTTGATTTAATCTTTTTATTTATCAATGAATACAATTATCCGTTGCCTTTTGGACTTAAATGTAAGACTGCCTGAGCAGGGAATTGAACCCACGACCTTTGAAACCAAAGGCCGAAGTCCTTCCGCTTAAGCCATACTACCAATGTATGTTTGTATGTGTGCGTTTGAAATGCTGCCTATGGACGTGTCCTTTTATAGGCCGTGTCAGTATGGCTTAAGCGTAAGGCTTCGGCCTTGGTTTCAAAGGTCGTGGGTTCAATTCCCCACTCAGGCAGTCTGACATGCAAGTCCAAAAGGCAACGTAAATGGGTTTTCATCCGTATTTATTTAGTCATGTAGTTCGATTTTTAGCTTCGACATGTAGGCAATATGCTTAATGTGATTTCCACGTTACCTCACAGCATTAATTACTTGTATTAAAAAAAAAAGTCACGTTTTTCCTTTTATTTCGAAATGTAACATGAAGCGCAAATGCTGCAAAATACAGTAGTTGGAACGTTTACGAATAACTTGACACGAAACTAATAACAGGTAATTAATAAAAATAAGCTAATTAGTAACTTAACTAAAGTGAATTAACAAAAAAGCTTAATATTTAAAAATAGTATTGTTTGTAGTTGGTAGTTAATAATTTTCGTGGAGGAAAACCGACAAGGCTATTGAAATGTAGTAGCCTAAGATGCTTTGAAATACATCCCGATTGTGTTCAGATACGTTTTGCTGTGGTTAAAGTAATTTTCGTATGTGTGCGTGTATTTTTGTATGGTTACAAATAAACGTGTACTTGACGCGTTATTTACATGTTTATTTCACTATTCATCATTAAGGTGAAGTTTTAAGTTACTTTTCATTTCATTGAAAGTAATTAATTTGTTTTTATTAATGGCAACGATTGACCAAGATGGGATCGAACACAGCATTTATTTTTTATCATTTTTCAATTAATGTTAAGCGTGATGGCAGATTAATGTTCTCAACCACTAATTTTGAATTTGCTGTAAAGTGTTTAAGTTTAGCACTTAAATCAAAGTTGAAGTAACCAGAAATAACCCTAATTCCCAAAGCTGTCCAAGCTCTCCCGGCAGACGCTTAACATTTCCCCCAAGCTTCGACTTCAAAACTCTTAAAAGCTCACTCAACTATTTTCAAAGAGGGTTCTGCTCTCCAAATCAGCATGCAGGCAGCAGCTGGGCTCTGCCTGCAGGTTTATCAAAGGCCGAAATCCAATCAATGCAAACACAGCAAACCTGGTCCTTTGCAGCAGCGAACAGCTCAAGCAGGCTTAGTACCAGCCACACACACAAACCAACGAAAAGCACTTGAAGTTTGACGATCACCATTTCCCCCCCTTTTTAACTTTTATCTCTTCCCCCCTCTCTATTGACACGCGCCACCACCTCGGGTTTCGCTAACTAGGGTCGTTTTCACTGGTCGCAGTGCTCTCGCTCTGAATAATAAGTAAATTGCCTTTACCAAATCACCCAATTACCATGGCCGTTACAAGTGGCTCCTTGAACAGACGGCCATCTTTAAGGGTGATTAGCTTTTCTCCCTCTTCTTTTGCTTTTGCCCCAGAAGTTAATCTAATTGCGTTCCTCCGAATTCGATTGCACTGACTGCTTCTCCTGGCTCTTCAGTCTGTGCCTTTCCAAAACTTCAATACAAACTTTCTGAAAATACAATTATTAAAGTAGATGAGTGTTTGTGAAGATTTAGTGGCTGTCTCGGTTTATACGATGAGAGTATCAACAGACTATCATATTAGAGGCACAGACCTGCGAGAGGGTAGGGACAACTTTTAGCAAAATACAAAATGGCACGCTGAGGGTTTTTTTTTTTTCTATTAGAGAGCCTTTTTTGCACTTTCTAGGCCTTCCTGGCGGTCCTTTTTAGACCTCTAAGCCCTTTCTCCTGGCTGCAGCGCCAGCCATTTATCGGTGCAGAGAAGTAAAATAGGGCATATTTTATTTCGAAAGGGCACTTTTTCCAAAAAGGGCAAGGCAGTGCCTCCCCTGCGCATGCTGCTGCTTCGAAGCAACCAACATGTTTGCCTTTGAAAAAGATATTTGTGCTTTACCGAAAATTTGGTCTTGAGGATTTTTTTTTTCAGTAGGGTTAGAGTATTGCATAGATGGTGCCTTCTGACCAGGTAAAAGCTCACAAGTAAGTCAGAACTGCACCGATTTAATTTTCAGCGACAAATTTGTGCCTTGTTCCCCTAAATTGACAATAAGACAATGGTGAGGATGATACATGAAAATAAACAAGGTCTACACACAGTATACTTACAGTAAAACGGTAAAAATGATAAAAAAATAAAAGAGGGACTCGCCCCTTGAATCTTTTGTTGATGCCGCCATTTTGAAAAGTGATGTGACAGAACTCTGCAGAAAATCCTCCGCAGGTTGAATATACAAAGATGAAAAAATTGCCCATCTTCCGGTAAATTTGCTGTAGATTTCTGCGACATCACGTTTCAATATGGCGGCACCAGCAAACATTTACTGGTCATACCCCTCTTCTATTTTGAGCACTTTTACTGTTTTATTGTAAGTATACTGTGTGTAGACCTGGGTTATTTTTATATGATATCATCCCCATCATTGTCTTAATTGTCAATTTTGGTGAACAAGGCACACATTTGTTGTGAAACAAGGCACATATTTTTTGCACTTTTGACCTACTTGCAAGTCTATTGCCTGGTCAGAAGGCACCATTTATGTAAGAAAAAATGTGGATCATTACATTATGGCAGTAATAAGTCTTGGCCGATTTGGTGATTGATGAGCAAATATGATAAAGGTCGATAAAGACTGTTTCGTGGTTAGATTTCAGTGCTAATACCACTAATGATTGATAACAAGAATAAAAAGCCTGCAAAGTGCACATTAAAAACAACGACGTTTCGGGGATATACGGCACCTCGTTTTCTATAGTGCATTAAAAATCAGCAGTCAACCATCGTAACTACATGATGTATACACAATAAAATACATCATGTCAACGCAAAGCATCCTTAAAGACAATTAAATTTCTTCGTTGTGGGCTTCACGTCATTCCTGCGTCAGCAGCACGAGGTGTGGTCTCCCATGATTTGCTGTTTTGTCAGTAAATCTGGGTTCAGTATTATTATTTAAATTTATTTTATTTTAATGTTAAATTGCCTTTAAGGATGCTTTGTTTTGGCATGGTGTATTTTATTGAATACTTACGACGCTGGACTGCTGATTTTTAATGCACTTGAAAACGGTATGCCGTATATACCAGAAATCTCGTTTGTTTTTTGTTTTTGTATGTGCATTTTCAGGCTTTTTATTCTTGTTAACTAGCTATACAGTGCTGCTTTCTCTATAACTGGTGATTGATCACATCAGATTGTTTTTTCGCCTTAGTCCCTCCATTCAGTTTATAAAGCAATGTGGTATTCCCGTTGCAAATACCACTAGAGCCTTGTTTAAACGACACCCTAAGGCTGTTTGCCGTGATACGCCTATCACGTGACTAGGCTAGTCCACTCAGACGGCCAAAGATTCGCTATTCTCGTTCGTCATTGGCTAACTCATGATGACATCACGGCTCGTGGTGTACGTAACGATAATTTTCCTCATTCACTCGTTGCATTTTCAAACTGACAAAATCACTTCGTGCAAACGCTCGGTGGTTTTATCAGTGAGTTGATAATGCAACTCATGTAGGAGAATCAGTATCAATATTAAACAAGCCTCTTGTGGTATTACAACTCGTAATGCCACTGATAATTTACCATATGTGGTGTTATCCGATACAATTTTCCCCGTAGTTCCTCCTTCTTACTTTTACTGTCTTGCAATATATTGAGCCTAATTTCGGAACGGATATTCTTTTTTTTTTTTTTCTACCATTCGTTACGTTCCCAAGCTGATAAAGACATTGCAGAAGTACTCGGCTTTTTTTTCCGATAGGAATGTAACTTGTGAAGGAGAAAAATTATACAAACTAAACCAGACTTGCGGTATTACCGACAGCAATTCTCGTACAATAGCTTTTGTCACGACGAATTATTATTTTTTTTGTTGGCAATTTTAGTAGCGTTTGCAAAATCAAGTTGTCAACAAAAAAATAAGAATCAACCAAAAAAAAAAAACTATCAGCAAAAAACCCCGTCAAGTTTCAGCCTTGAACGTCTGCAATATCAAGCACGAGCCAAGTTTCCACTCATCAGACATTCAACGCAACTGTTAAAACTTGGTGCATTGCTACGGTTTTTTTTTTACGTGAAAAAAACACTTTGTAGTAACTTTTCATCCTTCGATGCGGTGGACGTCTTCAAACTAACTTCGACCTAAAACAACACACTAACATTTATAACGATTACACGTGATGACTTCATTGTCTAAAACGAAACGTATCAATTTTCGGTGAGTAGCTAGGTAGGCTAAGTGAAATGGCAATTCAGGGAGAAACCCATAGGAGGTGGTGCGGTGAAGGTAAAGGCGTGGGAGGAGCAGGTCAAAGAGGTAAACGAAACTTTGGATGGAGGGGCAGGGGGTAAGAAAAGGTTTCTTCCCTTTTTTTCTGGCTTTACCTTTCCTTTTCGTCCTGTTGCTGCAGCCCCTCCCCCTCCCTCCTTGCGTTTCTCCTTAAGTTACTTCGTTAATTACCTCGTTCACTTACCAACATGGCAAAATATCATGTTTGCGAGGGGTCCGACAAACCCGGAAATAGCGTACGAGTTTAGCAAATTCGAAATCACTACATTGGATTTGCATTGATTTGCAGGGATTTGCGCAGCTTTGCAAGATTTGCACAGATTTTCAAGGTTTGCACGGATTTGCAAGATTTGTTCGGATTTTCAAGATTTTGCTTGGATTTGCGGATTTCATTTAGATTTTGCTGATTTGCAGTGATTTTTGTGGATTTGGAAGTAGATTTGCACTGATTTGCAGGATTTATAGAGATTCGCAGATTTGCAACTCGGTTTTCAGGTTTCATTTGGAGTTGAAGATTTCACTTGGATTTACAAATTTCATGTTGATTTGCAGGATTGACAAGAGATTTGCACATTTGTAATGATTTGCAGAATTCACAAAGATTTGCAAATCCGAAATCAAGAGAGCGTACGAGATTTCAGCCCTTGTCGGACCCCTCGCATGTTTGGCAATAAGATGATTGATCACGTGTGTTTTACCGGTATGTTTTTTAGGTCGAGGTTGGTAACGTCCACAAGGTGAGTGAAATGTTACTGGCAAGGGTTTTTTTTTTTTTTTTTTACTAGCTAGGATCCAAGGAAAAAAACGCCCAAAAAAATTACCGTCTGTTGATTGTGGCGATTAAAATTGGGATGCACATCATTCTGTAAGAAATTAAACACCGATGAAAATTTTTCTGAAGTGTTTTGCGTAGCGCATCGTGTTTAAGGCGCTGAATTTGGGAAGTAGGCCGTTCCCAACAACGCGAACGCAGAATGTCCTTCCGGTTTTGCAAATTCTTTGCCTCTAAATTTAGACTGGCATTTGCTCATGACTGTAATTTTATATATACACACACTCCTTGTTGACCATCTGCATGCCAGGAATCGTGAAGGAATGCTGCCTGCGCGCGACAGCGTTAAATTCCATGGGTGTTCAACGCATGGGTTTCAGCCGAAAAAAAAATTGTTGTTTTCCTTTCGTTGCTGTGTTGTTAACGCTTGAGTCAGTACCATTTTCTCACTGTTTTTCTTATGTTTGTCAGAAATTTACTGATGCATCGATGCTGGTATTGGCAAACAAAAGACTGTATCGCGATAATTTTGGAAAGGCGCATTTATTTCGTAAGTTTATAGTTGATGACTTATTGTTCTTTAAAGACGTTGGATCAGTAACGGACTGAGTGGTCCACAAATAAAGCACAACATGAAATTATTTTTTCTGAATTTTCGTTACATTTTTTTGAAATAAAGTGCAAAGAGGACCCACTTTTCTGGATCCAAAATAAAGTTCTGATTACAAAAAAGTGCATTTTATTTTTCGAAGTTTTAGAATAGAACGGTATATGCTCTTTACCATATATTAATTTAACAAGCCAAAAAGTGCACAAATTAAAACAGGAAGCAAGGAACAAGAAACAAGAACGAACACTTTAAAATTGCATCAAGTTGCAAGGAAAGTTAAAAAGGCAGACACAATTGCACAAGTCAAGTAAAATGAAAAAAAAATTTTGGAAAGACAGAAGGCTCAACAAGTTAAATAAATACAGATGCAACCTATTACGTTGCCTTTGCGACTTATACGTCTGACTGCCTGAGAGGGGAATCGAACTCACGACCTTTGAAACGAAAGGCCGACGTCCTACCGGTATGTACCGACGTCCTGCCGCAGGCCGTGTCAGTATGGCTCAGCGGTAAGACCTCGGCCTTTGGTTTCAAAAGTCGTGGATTCGATTCCCTGCTCAGGCAGTCTGACGTATAAGTCCAAAAGGCAACGTATATAGGTTTGCATCTGTATTTATTTTTTTGAAAGATAGCGGAGCGGTGGTAGCACAAGAACTTCTTGGTTTTATTCACTTTCACGTGGTGGTGAGAGTATCAAACAGTTATTGCGTGCACCACCTATAGGACAATGTGTGCGGAGGATAATTCAGACATTAAGATCTAATAGCATAAATCAAACTGTAAATGTGTGACAACTCCATTATTGTTCTTGGATTTAAAAATAAACTGGCCATAAACCTAATGTTTCTAAAAACCCCTATTTTATTTCGCATTTCATTGTATCACACCAAGTTTAACCTTGAACCCTGCTCATTAATTTGGACGATCTATAATAATAATAAACTTTATTGTAGCACGTGAAAGTACATAGATCGACAAAATTCAAGAATAAAAATTGATTGTGCCACAAAGGGCGAGGTTTAGGCGCTGGGCCCATTCTTATCACCTAACCCAAACCATCATGTAATTATGTACAATGTCAGCAGACAATAGCAAAAAATAAAGTAAACAAGAAGATGGATATAGTGGGGGTTGGGGGAGGGGGGAGACAGAGGAAAAAAGAAAAAGAAGGGAAGGAAAAGAGTGGAAGAGAGATGGTGACCAAGTTATGAATTGAACAAGTGACGGAATAATTGAGCTTTGAAAGTTCCAACACTAGAACAAGATTTAATGACTTCGGGCAAATCATTCCATAAGTTCATGCTCTGAACCAGAAACGACGTTTGGTATTTAGTAGTGCGACAGCGGGGAAGAGTGAAGGGCGGCCATGACTAAATGCATAACTGTGATCAGCCAGTGCAGAATTAAATAAGGTAAATATATAAAATGGTTCTTTGTAATGCAGAGACTTGTACACAATTGTGAGAGAATGCAAAGAACGCCTACAAATTTAAAGAATTTTTCGATACCAAGAAAAGCAATTTTCCGTTACCATATTTCGACACCAGATTGCTATTGAAATGACTGTTTGGCACTCTCGCCACCAGGTGAAAGTGAATAAATCCCCAGGCCCCATGCATTTTCCCTCACTACTTCTTGCGCTTCCAGCATAAAGTGATCGTTTCTCAACCTTCTTTTAAATTTTTACTTGACTTGGGCAGCTTGTGTGCATTTTTTACTTTCCTTGCAACACGATGGAATTTTAAAGTGTTTGTTCTTGTTCCTTGAAAATGAGCTGTGGTCAGCTCGAAACATCGGGTGTAGTGTTTTAATTTGTGAACTGTTTGGCTTGTTAAATTATTGTACCTTGTGCTTGTTTTTAACCCCTACTATTTACTATAGCGCATCATGGCTACTTCGAACGAAAGTCGGAATTTTTTAAGATCTTTTTCAAAAAAAATTCGCTGAATAGGACCCCCACTTTCGTATCAGAATAGGATTTTGGATTCAGAAAAGTGCTCCCTATTTCTACATTTTTTTTTCAAAAATTTAGAAAAATGTTGGACGCAACAAAAATTATTAAAGGTTGTGCTGGTTTTGGGACCATTTTGACTTTCCATTAACGGATATAAACGTAGTTTCAATACACAGGTTACCAATGGCCTCATCCCATGTTGATAAATTGCTCTTTCCCTTTCAACAATTTTGAAGGAAAATATGTAAATAGTACGCTCTCACTATAACGAACCTACTAAGAGTGAACTCCCTTTAGTGAGCCGGTGTATTTCAGTGAAAAAAAAACAGACAAATTTAAACCAAACGACGAGAGGTTGTAATTTTCGAGGCCCAAGGCGTGAAAATGGGAGCCTGATACGATGGAACGGCGCATTTATTTCGTAGATGCTGACGTCCAGAGCGGAGTTGAATTGTTTTAAAGCAGGCGGCAACAGTTACTGTTTTCGCGAGCGTTGATACTCGGTAAATGAACGAGAATTACTTGAAACAGTTTTGCGGGTCACAGCGCTGGTACCATGGTGAATTGTTTCAAAGTTGGTGGGAACAATCACTGTGATTAACTTGCAGCAGGGACTTTCTGGTTTACTGAATGTTTGCCTTTTCTGTGCCAGGTTTTTTTGTAGCTTTCACAACTTTTCTGGGGCTGCACCAAAAACTCGTCGATAAGTTCCATAAACATTGTCCTGCTTGAGGTTTCCACCTAGTGATATTGGTTTGCCGCTGAATGGTTTACGTAAACCTGTTAAGTCACGGTGTAGGCATGGGTCATTGGAGCTTCATCACAGACAATAAGATTTGATTGCAATAAATGTCATACTTCTTCAGAGTTTGGCTTTATAGTATTACACTAGCATCGTACCCGGATTCGCCCGGGGATTTGTTTGACCCATGGTTGTTTCCCAGTATTTGCTCGGTGTTGCCTAATCGTTCACTGCAACAGTCGATTTTTGTCTGTGTAACACTCCTCCTTTCCGCCAATCCTCTCCCTGCCCTCTCCCCTCCTCCTTTTATCCCGTCCTCTCCCTCTCCTCTTGGTTTCCTTCCCTTCCTCCTCTTTGCTATACGAGTTGAATGTGGATGGTTATTTGAATTAATAGCAAACACCCCCAGAAATTCTCTTTTAGGTTGAGTTAATGCGTAATCGTATGCTTAATGGTAACAGCTCACTTCCCCCCCCCTCCCCATTCCCTGTCTTTCGCTGTGGCTTAAGCGATGCGTACCGTGTGAAAAAGAAGTGTGCATGACGTCATGTAATACTTGCCCTTGAGATTACCACGGTGTTTGGTTAGAAGGATAATTGCTAGAGCAAATTGTTAGTCGAGGCAACAATGTGCCCATTTCAACTTCTTTTCAGAGCAACAACGTCCCAGTTTCAACTTCAAGCCAAAGAATTGACACACTCGCACGTTTTCATTGTTCCCTTTCCGGCGGTTGTCGTTGCGGTTGCTTCATTTCTGCTATGAGACTTTGGTTTATAATGTAAGAAGTTGTTGTTGTTGTTGTTGCAGTAATGTTCAGTGGGATCTTGAAAATAAAACGGGCAGTACGGCCTCCACTAGCTCTCATGTGGACGTAACCAATATTGCTGTAACACCTCCACTTCTCATAGTGTCTTATACTCAAGTCCGTTTTGTTGCTGAATGCTTTTCCGCATATATCACATTTGAAAGTTGTTTCAGTCGTGTGAAAGCGTTCGTGCCTTTCTACGTCGGTTGCGTCTCTGAATACTTTTCCTGCATTATCACATTTGAAAGTTCAAGTAATTTCTGTCAAGGTGGTTTTTGGTTTGGATTTGAAGGGTCATTTTAAATGAAGTTTTGTGGAAAAAGCAACAACGCAACTATTTTTAGTTTGTCGTTAATTGGAATTGTTTACTACATTTGGAAAACTGAACATTGTCTGAAATGTATAAGTAAATAACGAGCCGAACAAATCGCTTCCCACATTCACACGCTGTATGCACTAAATAAACGTCAGTATGGTAAGTGGCCATTTTCAAAGGTAAAAAGCCTAGCTGCTTACTGCGACGCTTCAAGACATCAACACCCAAAGTCGGCCATCAATGTTTTGATGTGTTGAACGCGGGAAGTGAGTTGTGTTGGGTTCGTATTTTGCTTAATGATCCTGCTGCAGCGTTTTTTTGTGTGTCTGGAATATATATTTTTTAATGCCAACTTCATAACATTAATGTTGATGGGCCCACGTGACCTCCTCTACCGGCGTGAGCAACAACTGTTTTGACTTAGTCCTTCAGGATATTCCATCTTCAAATAGCCTTAGCAGTTGAAAAGGACTATTTTTCCCTTTTTTAAAGACCACTAAGGGTCTTTGTCGTAAATTGTTAAACGACTACAAGGTCTTGAGTTGTTGCGTTACTAAGTTTAAAAAAAAATATTTCGTCGTAATCCTCTTGTTACACAGGTTTTATTCAATCCATGCCCACCACATTTTAACACAACTAATGCCCGAAGGTTTGCGTTTTCATTCTTGAACTTATGTGTTTGCTGCACAATTTATTATTATTATTTAATCCAGTGTTTAGTGTACGTTTGTCGACGTAATTTTCGTGAGAGTGCCCTTTATCTTCCACCGTTTCCCTCTTGTCAACGCGAGTTCGCAAGGATTTATGGGATGCGTCACAGTTTCCCCCCCTCTGGCGGCAACAGTCGTAAACTAAGTCCTGGTGGCGGGGCGTTGGTTGGTCACGGCAGCAGGGGGCCCGTGGGTTTTGTCGCCGTCAAAAGTCTTGGCGTTCTTTAAGAAGAGGCAGGAAGAATAAAAATAAGAAAGAAAAAAGAGTAAAGACTACTACGGAAATACTTGCCAACACAAAAGCTGAAAGATGCAGGAAAAAGAATAATACGGTCGTAAAGTCAGAATCAAATAAATTAAATGATAGGGAAGGAAGAAGAATAGGAAGCCAAAAAACAAGAAAAGGGACGGCATCCTGGCAAGTCGTAATTTGGTCAACGAAAATCCAGTCTTTTCTTCAACTCGTATGCCTCGGCCATGGATTTAGGAAACGTGTATGTGACAAATATGGGGCCTTGCAGCGGGAAGCAGACAATCTGTCACCATTCGGGGCTCACAGTCAACAGACATAAATTAATGGGAGGTCGTATCGCAACTCGGTCGCTATCTGGACGACGGAAAGTTACGATGGTTCAATCGAGTTTCCGTACTTTCGTACTGCAGTCTTGTTTTGCAGCAGCCATGTACAGACCCCCGAGGGGCAGGTAGAACTTTTTAATAAAAGGGCACAGTACGTTGTAGCCGACATTTTTTTCTGGGGGCCTATATTTTGCTCTTTTTAGCTTTTTTGTTGTTGCCCTTTTTAGGCCTTTTTTTTTTGGCCCTTTTTTAGGTCCTTCCTCAGGATCCACCGCACCAGCAAATGTGTGTGTGTGTGTGCATGGGTCAAAGTAGTCTAATGGTTAGCACGACCATTTCATGTGCAAGAGGTCCAGGGTTCGTTCCTGACCTTAGCCACCCCTGGTATTTTCGGGAAGAGAAGGGCCCTGTGATGCCTCGTGCTCATGTAGATTGTGGTATGTAAAAGAACCTAGGAATATCCGATTGGAATTTCCTAGCAAAATTGTCCTCTCTCCTTCTGGTGCCATGGCTTCGGCTGGGAGCGCGGCAAACCTACAGCACCAGCAAATGTTGGCACAAAAGGCCCTTTTTTTTCCCTTTACAAAGGTTATTTGCCGAAAAGGGCAAAGGCAGTGCCCCCATCCCTCCCCCCCTCCCCCCTCCTGTGCACGCCACTAGTATTTTGAAATGTAGCAGTAGCCTACGAGAACAAATTGTACCCACCAACTCACCGTAACTTGCTTAACTTTTATCCTGTACTTTGTAGGCGTATTAAGCCATTTTAAATATGATTCTGTTGGTTAGTTTCATTGCTTAGATTTCATTTATATAGTTATAAAACGTAATCACTGAGAGTATATGCGACATTTCGTAAGCTGCTTTAAATTCAAATTCGACTTGGAACTCGTTTCGTCGCTTTAAGTTTAAAGCACTTGAGAAGAGTGGCTACAACTTACAAGGCATTCGGGGCGAATTGGCGACAGCATGTAAATTCCAGGCTACAAGTCAAGTCACTGCGCTTCCCTTATTCCCCATTCAACTCGCTGACCTTTCGACCTCTGCTTAAGGGAGTGACACGCATTAGTTTCCTGAAGCTTTCGTTTGCCTGTTTTAACCAATCACAGTTATGGAAAAGTTAGAGCGACATATAGGAAATCGATGTAAGTATAAGGTGGATGCACGGTAATCGTTATAGCACTTGAACGCCTTTATTCGATGTAAGAAGGTGGTTTGAGATAAAGTGACTTAAAAAGTGGTATCGAGTTGGATACATGGACCTTTTTAAACCAACGAGAATTGGCTGCAAACAACAGTCGAGGAATGGCCATATCGGCGTCTAGTTGTGGCTATTGTAGAAAGCTCAACCTAGGTGAGTGAAGAAGATGACGTGTCAGTGACTGGAAATAGGACTCTGGCAAAGTCTCTGCCAGTCAGTGGCGTCCAGGGTAATGTGAAAGTCTACCAGCCTTCTTTATCGGCTATGGAATCTGTTCTGGCGTGCGGGTCATTATCTCTGGCATTAATAAACATTTTAAAGACCCATATGATAGTGGCCTGACCCTAGGCATGTAAAAACTGATAGTATTACTGCAATGGGTCATGGTGAAATTCAGTTGCGTTTCTGCTAGTCACTTTTTGCTTTGAAAGGGAACTTTCAGCCGTTCCTGTCATGACGCAAACAGCCCAATGACAACACTAAGGTTTTTATTTGTTTTTTAATTATTACTTTTTTCTTTTGTGATGGTAGGACTGTAAATGATTATGGAATTATTCGTAAATGTGAATGCGGATCTTTACCGCAATGTTGATATTAATCGCACGGTACAGACTAAAGCCAGTGATGTAGAGCAGCATAGAATTGTTTCTGATAAGAACACACAAATAATTCAACACTGAATGTTTGTTTGCTAGAAAAGAACCCAGCAACGCTGGTAGTGTGTTGGGGTGTGTGTGTGTGTGTTGTGTTTTTGTTGTTTTAACCCGTTTGCCCACACGCAATTGTCATCTAATTGCAATTGTGGGGCTTCCATCTGGGATTAAGGACGAAAAGGAACGAAAACAACGGCATCTTGTCTAATATTGACGCCCGTTTTCCCCTTTGGGGAACGACTCATTTTCGTTAATGCGATTACTACCTTAGTTCGGCAAGTGGACTTAGCCGTCTTTGTTTCCTTTTGACGTCTTCTTTCGTTCGTTCGTTGGAGGTTGTTGTTTCGTGCCCTACAGGTCCCCGGGCCTGCCTTGTTTGTTAGCGATGTGACTGACAAACAAAAGCCCCTGGCCGATGCCATATCTGGTTTGCTGACTTATCCTCCCGAGCGTAACTAACATCGGGCGACATCTACGCCACGGCTCTTGTCAATGGGCGACATCGTTGATAACCTTGTTGGTTTGACGGCTGTTGGGGAATGGCGAAACAGAGGAAGAGGAAGAGGAACGGTAAAAGCTAAGTTAATTCCCCGAAGGCCCTTGCCGTCAAGAATGGTTCAAGAAGGTGAGCAGACTGCCATCTACGGCAAAGAAGGGCTTTTTTTTTTCTCCCGTCACTGAAGTTGAGTGTTGGAAGGTGGTGGGTGTCATGCTCTTCTAATGTCTTGACTGTCTGTACCTACTGGCCAAAGGGTTGTATTGTTCATTCGTTTAGGGTGAGTCGGTAAGCCAATTGGGTGCGTTCATATAACCGACCACAATGCCCCCAAGGACTATGAAGTCGCCACAATCGTCTGCAGGTAACAAAGGTGGACAACGGCCGGCCAAACTCCACTCAAAATGACCATACTTTTGTTTTTCTTATAAATTTCTGGAGCCTTGTGTCTAAACTGCCCTTTTTGATGAACCATACTATAGTTTGTTCCACATTATGTTAGCAGGAAACTGACAGTATAAATCCACATTTCCTTGCCTACGAGTGCAAAAACATGTGGATATCACACGTGTACCCTCTACACAGTTCCTGCTGGCGTCAGCGAGCGGGATATTTGCGTGTTTTTTGAACTCGTTGTGGAACGAAACGTGGCGGCATACAGTCAGTTTCCTGCAAACATAATGTGGAACAGAGTATAGATGTTTTGGTGGGAGGGAAGACATGTGTTACATCATTTGGTACTCTAAGCTCCCTACTGCAAACTAAAATTAAGTGATTGTTAACGAATGACGTGAACAGTAAATATCTAAGTACATAATTTGGTAGGCTGTGAAAAGATCGTGATGATGAGCAAAAGAAATTAGAACAAAAAATTGTTAGGAATATAAAAATCTGTTAAAAATTTTGACAACCTATTATTGTGGTGCATGTCGTATACGATTGTTAATATGCACACAATGCCTGGTTGCATGGAATGTGGAGATGTTGCCCGGAAAGGTTTAGTCTTTGCTGATTTTATTGATTAAGCAAGATGAAAGAATCCGCGTTTCCGGAAAAAGCTTACAGTTTTAAACCAAATGATGATATGTTGATAATTTAGATGTGTTTTTGTTTTGTAGATGCGAGCGTCCAATGCCCAGTTAAATTGTTTCAAAGTTGGTTGCGTTACAATCACTGCATGTAAGATTGTTGTGGGCTTATTTACTAAATTTTGTAAGCCAGCAATGTGTGACATCAGCAAAGAACGTCTGAAAGAGGGTTTGCAGGTATATCTACACTGAATCTGAATATTTTATGTAATACCAGGATAAAAATACAAATTCAGAGTCACCAACTTAACAACTGTCACTAACAGAAGCGCTAGGAGAAAAACGGCAACACTACCAAAAACGTCCCAAAACTTATTTTTAGGTAATTTTGATTTTTAATGTGCAAATGGTCTTGAAATTGCTTTAAGTTCGCATTGAAAACGGATCGTCTTTTGCGTACCCGAACTCTGAAAATATGTGCATTAGAAAACTCGTAAAACTCATACGTACCTCGTATTATTACATGAAAGTACGTTATGGTTGGTCATTGTAAGATTCAGTCTAGAGACTATAGACAACCTGCAGAAGCCTCTTCCCAACTTTCTTTGCTATTGTCGTGCATTGCTGGCCGAGTTCACGAGCACGTACACAACCGAAAAAGCGCGGAAGGACCTTGGCAGCAGAAGACAACGTTGAAAGGCAATGAGAGCAGGCAACAGGGGCTAAGTGGGCATTCCGAAGGCTGTTGCTAGGCGCTGGCGTCAACAAATTTCGAGAAAGCTGCTTGCTGTACTGAACTGGCTGAAGTGGCGTGTTTTGGAGTTTTGTCCGTCAATAAGAAGGTTGCTGTAGACACGGCTTGTTGACGTAGATTGAACAGAAGTTGCGTAACTTTTCCGAAACAATTAAATCCGCAGTTCGTGTTGCTTCTATGTTTATGTTGACTCTAACTTGTCGACGTAAAGTATACTTTTAGTTTGTTTTTAATAAATACCATTAAACCTTACGTCAGCTGCCGCAAACTGCTCGATTAGGTGAACCGGTTTTAGCCATTAAACCTCAGATCATTACACGAAATGAGATTTTGTCCAAACTATGCCAAAATAAACGACCAGATATTCTTCTTTGGACAACTAGGCTGAGACCTGCCACCTCTCAGCCATGATGACCCCAGTGGTCATCATGGCTGAAAGGTGGTAGGTCTCCGCCTAGTTGTATAGTGTTGTTGTTAATGTTTGCTTTTCATTAAAGCGCAATCTTGTTACTGGTGCCCCTTTAAAGGAGTGTGCCTCCCCTCCCCCGAACCTCCCCAGTTTCTCCTCCTCTTTTCTCTTTCCACTTAAAAGCAATCTCGTGGCGACCTCCGTGATCTCTAGACGACTAAAAATCCCAGCTAGTCTGTCGGCATGGAAAAAGCGTAGATTGCAGCGAAAACGGGCCTACAAGAAAGAACGGAAGGAAGAAGAAAGAAGGAGGAGAAAAACGAAACCTTATTTGGATCGTCTTACTTTCTCCCCCTCCCTCCCTCCCTTCCCTTTTCTCATCTGGCTGGCGGATGGGCGTGGGTGCTCTCTTTTTTTTTCTTCAGTCTTTTGTCATGCTTGCCAATAGGTCTCTCGGTTGTCTACTTCCCTTTTAGTACGCTGGTTGTCGCCGCCTGCTAAACACATGTAAAGTGTGTTTATGCACGAGAGCTGCAGTGCTTGTGTTCTTTTAAAGGGTAACTACGAATCTTAAAAACATCCGTATCTCGGTGTTTGGCATTTTTGTAGGGCTGTGTCAGTTTTACTTGCTCTCAGCTGTTCGGTTTGGATTTATGTGTGAAGCAGAGACGGAAATGACCCATGGGCCAGTTGGGAAAATGGGTCACAATTTCCTTCGGTCATTTGGGTCACGGGTCTAAGCCCTCGCTTTCACATCCACGGTAAAACAGGGCCCCCACAACGGGGGGAGGGGGGGGGGGTCAGGTGGACCCACTGTACCCAGGCCCGGTCACTCAAGGGGCCCCGCACGGCCTACAAATTTTTTTTTCGCAATTGTTTTGATGACTGTGGCTAATGTACTCGATTTTTGCGTATTGTGAATTTTTTTATACCCCCAACAAACAACAACTCCAACCCAACGCCATGGAGCAGAAACACTATAGTGCAAGCCTAGTGCACGCCTAGTGCAAGCCCGTTAAGTACAATTGTGGCGGACTAATGTTATAACATAGTGTAACCTTTCTTTTCAGTCGGGGATGGGGGGCCCGCTGTTGTAGTTAGTTCCAGGCCCCTAACTTTGATGTGGGGGCCCTGCGGTAATATTTCTTTATAAGGTTATTAGTGTCTAAATAAATTCGTTACATTTTTTAAGCTTCTTTTTATTCTTGGATACATGTTTTATCTCAGAAATGAAATCGGTAACATTTCAGATAAAAAAAAATTTGATTATTGTAGTTTTAAGGCCTAAATTGGTAATTGTCGGATACTAACATTTTTTGTGCAACGTAAGATATTTGTTTAATTGGTACCACGTTTCAGCATTGAAGCTTTGGAATAGAATGGTTAGAAAGAATAATGTGCCGCTCAAAGTATTGTTCTCAAATGGTGCTAGTTGGTCTGGAGTGTCGTGGTCAGCATTCGAGTGGGTCAGATTGATCATGGGTCTGAAAAAGTGACCAACTTCCATCTCTGGTATGCAGGTAATCATGAACTCGCGTTAAGGAGTGTGCATCCTCTCAGAGAAATATTACCAGTTTTCAGTATCATTACCAGGCAGAGATATGTGACTATCGAAGTTAAAAGTGACACACTTCCATCTCTGGTAAGTGGGTAATCATGAACTCTCGTCAAGGAGGCTGCATCCTCTCAGATTTTTTATTTTTAATTTTGATTTTTAATTTTTAATTAATATTTTTAAATTTTGATTGCCCAGGAACGGAGTAAGTGGCTCCACAGCCTTTCCGTCTTCCTTCCACACATTGGTGGAAAATTTTATTATTATTAATTATAGAAATATTCCCAGTTTTCAGTATCATTACCAGGCAGAAATATGTTGCTATCGAAGTTAAAAGTGACCCACTTCCGTCTCTGGTATGTGGGTAATCATGAACTCGCGTCAAGGAGGCTGCATCCTCTCAGAGAAATATTCCCAGTTTTCAGTATTATTGCCAGGCAGAGATGTTACTATCGAAGTTAAAAGTGACCAGCTTCCA
>JAHWFP010156839.1:0-22866 GCA_023313725.1 Lithobius niger
TCCTCTCTTTGCCCCTGTCCTCTCTTTGCCCTTGCCCTCTCTTTGCCACTGCTATCAACGTATGAGTGGCACGACTTAATGCATATTTCAACGCTTCGATGCATCAATTGGAGATTCCACATTTTTATAAAATCATGTGTGTGTGTGTGTGCACGATGTTTTATCCTGCATTCGGCGGTATGTTCGACAGGTTTAGACAGTTAGCAGTCATGCGAGATGTATCAGAGAAGGGTGCCAGAACCGTTTCGGTAAGCGTTCGGGGAAGAAGTGGGGCCTCTCAGAGGCAATGTCGATCGGCAGTCACGCTGGGGGATGCGAATGTTAAATATTTCTTAACATTCTGGGCAGTGAATGCTGTTACGAAAAACGCTTTGTGCGAAATTTGGACCTAGAGAAGTTCTAAATTGTTGTAAATTGGGAATTGGAATTGTTTTACAGTTCTTCTAGGAGTAAGTAATTACTTCATGATCAATATTATGTCATGATCAATAATGACATAACGAGATAATCAGTGGAGGGGAATGGTGTGCATCGAGGGATGCCGGTGGGAGAGGTAAGACGTGGACGAAATTCATAAAGGGGGAATTCCAGTGCCCTCCGTGTAGGTTGGGGTTGGAAAAATTCGTGGGAAATCTGAAGCTTAAAACTAAAGCAAGAGGGTTAAAATGATTTAATCCAGATTGGGTGGCTCAGTTGTTGCAATTGTTGCGGTTTATTACAAGTGCTCGCCTGTCTTAAACGCTTTGCTGGACAACAAAAGCCAAGTTAGAACTAAGAAAATCGGAAAAACTGAAATAAATTCTGAAATTAGGTTAAGTTTGAATGGAAGGGGGTAAATTAAGTTTAGACCCGGCTACCGGTTCTCCAGTTGGGGAACATTTTTGAACGTTAGGGGTGGAATAGGCCTAGCTGAAGTTAAAGAACAGGATGGTTGGGTTAGGGGTAAGTTAGCCAAAGAGGGAAGGAGTGGAGGAGCAGTTGAGGGGAGATGTTTGAAGGACTCCGGACTCAGTGGGGAAACTTGGCTCAGATCGGATGGCAAGCGTGCTACAACAATGGTGTGATTGAATGATACATGCTATTTGCAACATGACATTGGCGGATTGTTAACGGCTTATTGTAGCGGAATTCTCTAAATTTTGTTACAATGCTTCTCAGCGAGCTAAAGTTGATTGTTGGAAAATGGGAAGTCTTGTTGAGTCTTTAGCCTGAAGATGCTTGCATAGTTCAGGTTATCATTCAGGAGCAGCTGGAGTGATAATCGTTGTAAAGGGCGCTTCATCCGAGGTTTCAGGGTTCGATGTTCGGGTTCCCCTCACCCCGTAGCATACCCCATTACTATATAATCTATTTTCTTCTTCTTCAAAGACGTCTAACAAGGTTTGTTCTTCAGATGACAAAGGCCTCAAGAAATTTATTTTTAAAAAGCTGCTTTGCTGAAGTCGTTGCAGTTTCATTGCTGAGGAAACAACATCATTAAATCAAATCAGCATTTCCGTCTCCCCGTCTTTCATTTTTGCAAATTCCCCGTTAAATTACCGTTCATCCTGTAGTTCGTGAACATCCGTCGCCCGTCGTCTTCAAGTGGGTAAACAGCTTCTTGCTTCGACATGTAATGGGGGGGGGGGCGGTGAGACGGGGGGAAGAGGTGGCTAATGGGGAAGAAAGAAGACACCGGCTCTCGTTTTGCTAACGAGAATTGGCGTGAGCTGTATCATTAACCGAACAGGCGACTTGGAGTTTGTTGGCTCGTTACTCCTGGATAATGAGAAGATGGTAATAAGTACATGGAAGAATGAACAACCCATCCATTCAGGATTCTCTCCTGGAATGTAGCCGGCTACAGGAGAAACGGCCAATTTCCCCCAAAGCTAATTTCACCCTTTTGACGTTTCGGAATTTCTACATTGTTCGAGCATCTAGCTTTTGTTGTGGACCTTAGGAGAACGTATCCACACCGTGTCCCTGAGTTCCAAGGTAAAAGGTCATTTCGATTATGCTCACAGTAAGTGGATTTACTAAGTTAGCTATCTTGACAGTCAGCGGATTTATTAGCAGTGGACATCATTGAGTGCCAGCTCAGCAACTACACGAATTGAGTACACATTTTCTCTAATTTGTTCGTAAAAAAGTACACAAAATGTGTCACTGAAATGCGATAAAACAAACGCCCTTAACACGAAAGCACATATGGATTTCACATTTTACAAATGCACACACACAATTCACATATAGCCATTCACTCAAACTAAACATAATTAAAATTTGAATCCACTAACCTAGACAAATCAAAGAACAAATAACAAAACGACTATGCAAAACACAAATTAAACACACCTACACACACACCCACACTCTCACACACTTAGCCCAAATCGTTCCCTTTTTAGGCTGCGTGTTCACTTTCTGATATTACCAAGGAATAAAAACAATCCTCCTTCTCTGGAATTTGATTTCAAATTTTAGCTATATCGTTTCGTTCCAGTGAAGTCTAATATCATTTGCGTGCTTTCACAGCTGTGAGTTCCATAAAGATACGATATGAAATGATTTTTTTCGAAATGGCGAAGCTGTTTTTCGTTCAATTAATAATCCATTACTGTAGAAACCCGTCATACGGAAGGGATGTGCTTAATGGTAAATGGGGTGTATCTCGTTGTCATGTGTATTCCCAGCGAACTTTACCCTTTACCCAGATAACTGAAGATCTATTTCTCAGGTGGCTCTGAGGTTTGTATGCATTTGCAATCAAATCAGATAAACGTTCTGAATCTGAGAGTTACTGCTCTGTTCTGTGAGATGATGATTAGCACGCGAACGGTGATGATTGGCGGTATTGATAATGTGGATCGTGGCACTTTTTATGTAATAGTTATACCACTCCTGACGAACTAAATCGGATGTATCACCCTAAGGGCGGTACTCCATCGGCCATATCCCATTGTGATATCCCATCGGCAATATTCTATCGGCGATATCCCATATGGGCTATCTGCGAGAACTACGTCGAGATGACAACGAGGCCAAATTAAGGCCGAGAAACCATCGAGACGTTGTAAGAGAGGATTGGCCATGTAAGGAGTATCGCCATCGGATCTTAAATCGGATACAGTTCGCCCCGGGTGGTATAACTAATTTATCGTACGGTATCTAACTTTCGAAATGAAAAACAAAAATGTTGGGGTAAAATGGAAAGTTTGCCTTCATAGCTGTGTTGTTAAGTAAACGTTGTGTCGTCACATTTGCATAATTTTGTATTGATGCATTGTCAGGTTTGCGGCTGATACCATTTAAGCGGGGGGAGGGTTGTTTTTAGTCCTGAGGGTGGGACTTTCTTTGGGGAAAAGGGTGTAGAAAAAACGCTTTTTTTATTCAATGGATTGATGTCTGTTATCGTGTTGCACTTCTCAGAAACTTTAAATGAAAAAGTAACGTCGTTCACCTCACAGTCACGTCAAGTGACATCACCCCACTTTACTGTGCATGGCACCCACATCACCACACTTTTGTGTGGCGATGTGAATATCACGCACTGTGAAGTATGCAGATATTGACTATATCGTTGATCGTTTTTAGCATTGTGAAAGTTAGGGATCCTGCGATAAATACTTTTAAACATTAACCAGCAACTCATAAAGAGGTCTGTCAGGAACGAATAGTGTTGGACATTATCCAGTCCTAGCGTGTGATGGGAACAGCCCCCCAACTCGGCGAATTTTTGTAGGAGAATACACTTTGATGATTTTCTAACAACAATTAACCAATAGAGAGCCAACAAACACCAGCCAATCATACCACCTTAACACAGAAAAAACTATAGCACACGATATTTTATCAGATAAAACTGTTAGTTTTGTCCCTCAATATTGTTTTAACGATCGAATCGTCGGGTTTCCTGGCCGCCACCATATAACGCGAGTGTGACAAAACTACATTTAGTAGGCCTAAGCCAATTTCTAAACAAATACGAGTTACCTGATTGACACGTGAGGCATGATCTGGCTTACCAGCTATGCATGATTATTCCAGCTCTGTGTCTGAGGTTACACGCTTTTTGGCAAACCTTGTGGGACAGGCAGGACTGTAATAAATTACGAGCTGTTAAAGGCACCGTCGAGGAATGGCACTCGGCATGTCGCAGCAGCCGCCGTGAAGCCGTTGTGTTGGCACGTTTGCGCATTGGTCACACCCGACTTACTCACTGTTTCTTTTTTTTTGGGGGGGGGGGGGTTGACCCTCCTGAATGTAATTGGTGTCGACGGCCACTTACGGTCCGGCACTTCCTTGTTGACTGTCGCCATCTTGATGGTGTTCGTCGTCGTTTCCATCTTCCGCATGACATTGCGCGGCAATTGGGCGATAAGTCTGTCCTCCTGTTCGGCGTTTTTCAATTTTTTGCAGGAGGTACAGATGTAGGGCAAGATTCAGATTAGGGGTTTGGACAATATCTCTGTAATGTGTGGTGCCGTGGCAAGCCGGACCACTGCACTGTGAATGAGGTTGGCGCTAATGACCAAGCTGTCGACGCGCCTTTAAGCCTCTCTTCCCCCCCCCCCATGCATGATTAATCTTTCGTTACCATGGTAACGGAACGATCTTATGCCTTTTCTAGTTTTAAGTGTAGATGGACTAAATAAAAAAAAAAGCATGTCATATCGACAGGATTTCGATTGTGTGGAACACGAGTTACGACTTAAAGTGTGTTTTTTGAAAACATTCATAGTGTTCTTTAAACCACCTTTGGACCGAAAGTCATGATTCATGACGGCAGAATGACTTTTGGTGTAAGGGATTCGTATTGGCACTATTAAGGCAGTTGGAGTCAGCATGTCCATGCTCTTCACAACATCAACACGTGCAAACATGAAAAATACCTCACGATGCAAAAACTTTTTAGAAAGTGGGTTTAAAGAACTATTTACCAGACGACACTAGAAATAACGCCAAAATCTTAAAAAAAAAACTTACACGATCGGGGAGAGGAAGGCACGAAGGGGGGGGGGGGAGGCAGAAGCTATATACGGCGGGTTTTTTTTGTTTTTCTTTTTTTTTTTAGAAATTTTGACTGCTGCAAATTTCAATTTTTCAAGTCAAAAAATAACTTTTCCCTCAACCCCCTCGAGACGATCCAAAAAACTACGTGTCCTCCGCCTCGAATTGCCTCCGCTCCCCAGTCTCCGCCTGAAGTAATGAGCGGTTTCCCATTTTGCTGGACCTTTAGCCATCTGAAGCAAACTTATGCTCGTAATACTGACCCAACTCGACTTTGAACCTTAAACCCGTTTAAAAGTCAAGTAAGGGAAGGTTAAACCACGGATTTCAAGATGCTAACAGGGACACCTTTCAAGGGCCCGAGATATTGTCCAGAATGGACCGGAATGGACAACTGTTGTCGGGGCATGCAATCATCGTTGAATAGGAGGACATTTTCGTTGGAAAGTCGTAAAATTTTCAACCGATTGAAGAGGAACTATACCATGTCATGTGAAATACATTTTTAAGTAGCTTTTGACCGGTATTTTTTTGTGTCTTTGTGTTTTTGTCGTTTGTGTAAACAAACCAAAACGGTAACAAAAGTTCTGTGAAAACTTCATGTAATAATTTTTTTCTGCAAAAATGAAAATGAGTAATGTATCACTAAAGCTACTGTTAAACAAAACAATATTTTAAACTCTTCAGAGAAAGACTGTTTAGTTTCACAAGACCCAGTAACTGACGTCACCCCTTCTCCCCCATCATTCCAACTTTAAATTGTATTTGCTTGTAACTTCTAATCAGTTGATCAACGAATAATCTTCACAATTAAATGTCCTCTAAAATCGGTTTTTGGCTTGTAACTTCTAATACATCGATCAACGAATAATTTTCAGAATTAAATATCCTCTGAAAACGGTTTTGGGCTTGTAATTGTATTCTGTTGATCAAGAGTAATCTTTAAAATTAAATATTCTCTAAAAACTGTTTTAGCTTTGTAATTCTGATCTGTTGATCAACAATAATCTTCAGAATTACATATCCTCTATACACGGTTTTGGACTTGTAAATTCTAATCCATTGATCGACGAATAATCTTTAGAATTAAATATCCTCTAAAAACGGCTTTTGGCTTGTAACTTCTAATCCGTTGATCAACAATAATCTTTAGAATTAAATATCCTTAAAAACTGTTTTGGGCTTGTAACTTCTAATCCATTGGTCGGCAATAATCTTTAGAATTAAATATCCTCTAAAAACTGTTTTTGGCGTGTGACTTCTAATCCGGTGATCAACGAATAATCTCCAGAATTAAATATCCTTTAAAAACAAGTTTTGGCTTGTAACTTCTAATCCATTGGTCGGCAATAATCTTCAGAATTAAATATCCTCTAAAAACTGTTTTTGGAGTGTAACTTGTAATCCGGTGATCAACGAATAATCTTCAGCATTAATATCCTTTAAAAACGAGTTTTGGCTTGTAACTTCTAATCTGGTAATCAGCGAATAATTACACGCTCAGAATTAAACGTTCGCTAAAAACGGCTTTTGGCTTGTAACTTCTAATACATTTTTCAACGAAAAATCGTCAAAATTAAATATCCTCTAAAAACTGTTTTTGGCGTGTAACTTCTAATCCGGTGATCAATGAATAATCTTCAGAATTAAATATCCTTTACGAACGAGTTTTGGCTTGTAACTTCTAATCCATTGGTCGGCAATAATCTTCAGAATTAAATATCCTCTAAAATCTGTTTTTGGAGTGTAACTTCTAATCCGGTGATCAACGAATAATCTTCAGAATTAAATATCCTTTAAAAACGAGTTTTGCTTGTAATTTCTAATCCATTGGTCGGCAATAATCTTCAGAATTAAATATCCTCTAAAAACTGTTTTTGGCGTGTAACTTCTAATCCAGTGATCAACGAATTATCTTCAGAATTAAATATCCTTTAAAAACGAGTTGCTAACTGAAAGCAATTTTGTTTCATTTAATTTTTTATTTTTTTATTTTTACGGCCGAGTTGAGTGGACATTTTAAAGTTCCGTTTGTTTGCCCTTGCAACTCTCGTCATCCTACTACAAACCGTAGCTGAAGCGTAGTTTCATTTCGTTTGATAAATATCTTTATTTACTTTGGGAAGCGCATTAGCTTTTCGATGATAGCTTCTTCCACAGAAGATTGTATTTCGCTATTTTTATCTTCCCGCCTTAATGAAATTATTTGTGGAGTTCGTGACGCTCGAGCGCTTCGAGGAACGCTATCGCAACAGAAGACGAAGAGTTAGGTTGGGGGCGGGCGGAGGAACGGGGTGGTGGGGGTCATCTCCTTGTCACTCAGTCAGGCTAAAAGATACGGGGAGTCTGGATGAGTTGAAGCAGAACAAGGGGGAGAAGATCAATTACGCCCCAATAAGAGCAATCAAATTAATGTCAGGATCCTAAGCTGATTATGGAAAAGATCCTGGGGTCTTCGCGAGGAAGTTCCAGGATATGAAGATATTCTGTTACATCATGAAAAAGATACAATGTGTGCACGTGCGTGCGTACGTGCGCTGTTTGTGCGCGTGCTCCTCGGTACATATAGAGCAGCGTCATGTGACGTCATATTGGCTACAAAAGAGATAGCTGCAAGGGGCACTAGATTGAAATGGAGGGCAGTGCTTTGAGAGCGGTTTTCATAGGCTTAAAAAAAACGTTGTTTTCTCTAATCCCTTCTGCTGCGAGGTTGTAATTGGAAAATAAAGATTCCACTTGCTTAAAAAAGTCAGCAACTGCCAACAAATCGACAAAAATCGCGCATTATTTGCCTAAGAAATCCACTCTTAACAGAATTGTCTTCAGTAACATGCCCTTCTTTTCCCCTCCAGCGACCCTTGCAGCTATCCCAGTTACTGGCTCCAGCATAGAGTTATATACAATAATACAACGTTGTGTCACTGCCCTATACAGCAGCACCGGCCAACTTCGCCACGAGGCTAGCATGTGGAGCCGGTCGTCGAGATACTGTGCGTTTCTTATCCATCGAGCAGTTTAGTGAAACAGGAGTATGGTGTAAAGTCAACGTCAGCATTACAGTAATATACACAAACCCGATCCCGTTTATCATCCCGCAGTTTGACGTTGATCGCGAACCATACTGTTGTTTCGCTAGATTGCTAGATAGAAAAGAAACGCACGGATAGTTGCAATGGGCTCTGATATACTCGGAGGTAAAAATATTAGAGCGTAGTTTGGCAAGCCAATGTGTGAAAGCGTTGATCTAAAAAATGCTCCTTTTTGTGATATGTTGGCGGCTGCTGCAATTTTCGGCAAGGATGGGATCTTTTCACAAAAGGACTGAACAAAACACAGATTTGTACTGCAAACTTAATTTGTGAGTGGGCAAAAATGGATAGTAAAAGGTGCCCCCTGACAAGGCAAAACTAACAAGCTTGGAATGTACACAGATTTTAATTTTCAGAGCCGTTACTTTTGTTCCTTGTTCACAATGATGATACTTAAAAGGTTTTAAAACATTAAGAAATGGATTAAGCCCCATACACTACACTACACAGCTGGGGAAAAGGTTTTGAAACATTAAGAAATAGGTTAAGCCCCATACACTACACAGGACGGAACTACCCGGTACCCGGTACCCGGCAATACCAGGTACCTGGTAGGGGCACTACCCGGTACCCGGCAGGGGCACTACCCGGTACCCGGCAGGGGCACTACCTGGTACCCGGCATGGCACAGTTCGCAACACTCGAAAAATACCTGGTTCCCGGTACACGGTAAAATCCCTCCCCGGTACATCCCTACTTTTGAGCATCATCATCATTGCGAACAAGGAGCTAAAGTAGCTCTGAAAATTAAAATTTGTGTGCATTCCAAGGTTGTTGTGAGATTTACCTTGTCATGGAGCACCTTTTATTAAAGATTTGTAGGCCTAAGAAATCTGATCTCACAGCATCGGATTGTCTAAAACCCCCCCTTTTTTTCCCTCTATTTGTGTCCAGTGCCCCTTGCAGTTAGCTCAACGGCCGGCTCCAGTTGCTAGCCTTATCCCCAGTATGGCGTTATAGTCACTGCTATATGCTAAAGCTCTTAAGCACATGAGGAAAGTCCCATAATTATGAAATGTAATTAAATAACAGGCGCATTTTCCTCGTAGGAGATTACCGTAGTTTTACCCTCAAACAGAGCAGAGACAATAACGCCATTTTGGCTAGGAGGAGAGATAGCTGCAAGGGGCACTAAATTAAAATGAACGTAAAATCAATGGCACTTCTAGCCAGGCCAGTGCTGTGAGAGTGTTTTTCTTAGGCCTAAAAAAACATGGTTTTCTCTGACCCCTTTTGTTGCGAGGTTGTAAATCGGAAAAGAAAAGATTCCATTGGCTAAAAATTTCAGCAACTGGCAACCAATTGAAAAAAAACGCGCCTAAACAAATCCGCTCTACAAACATCGGCTTCAGTAATACGCCCCTTTTTTTTCCCTCCATATTATTCAGTGCACCTTGCAGCTAGCCCAAGTAGTGGCTCCAGCATAGAGTTCTATGTAATAATGTGACGTTATTGTCACTGCTCTATACGTCAAATACTATCATCGGGGAACAACAGGAAGACGAAATCTACATGACGACATAAAATTCGTCGGGGAAAAAAGGTCAAAATACAGTTGCCGTTTTGTTTGCCAGTATTCCTTCTATTGCTACCTCATCACCTCCCTAATATTTAAAAGCTGTGTTAAGTTAATGCAGAAAAGTTAACTAAATATGTATAAAGCTAAACTTGTTAAGGATTCTAGCATGAATTCGTGATACCAATGAACTGAACGAAAATCGTGTACAGTAAGTTGCTAAACTGAAAATTGATTTGCTGCCTTAAACCGTCAACGCCATGATTTAACAGACATCTTAGTTATGAGACACGTTTGGGATGCCAACGCCTTACCAGTTATCTCTAAAAGGAGAAGGCCCGATTTTGAAAGCCCAACGCACAACGCGAAGTTTGTGAGGTGTCAAACACACCCCAAACAAACGGAGCAATGGCAGCCCAGTGGTCAAGAGTCCCGGCCTCCCAACCAAGAGGACGCAAACTTAACTTCAGCGTCTAACCAATACAGGACTAAAAAAATCACTGTGTTCACAAATGGCCGTATACCTTTGAGGTCCGACTATATAGTTATAGCCGAAACGTCAGCTAAATTTGTAGAGAAAAAGCTCTCCTTCCAAGTTTTCGTCAGTTGAAGTCTGATTACAATTAATACCATAAAAACCGAGCAAAGAATTAAAATTGAAGAATAGTTGGCGGTTTAATTTGGTAGTAGCTCTTTTCCTCTTAGCCCATCACCACCGTGATTTAAAACTAATTCTCAGTTAATTCAGGAACGTCATCTGAATCTTCCTCCATTTGAAAAGTAAGCAACAATACTTTTCAAACCTAAATTGTAAGTGTTTTTTAACGTTAAATTAAATTTTTTTTAAATTTAAATTCACCAGTTAATTTAATTTGTAAATAAAAAATATATATATAAAAAAAAACTGAATTTTGGTCACACTTAGGTTTTTACGACCTCTCATGCTAAAGAATTTTTACGCAAAAACATCCAATATTTGCTTAACAATGTGGTACAAACGTGTCTCGTGAAGCTGAAAATAGGCCTTCAAATAACGTAAAATGCGTCGGTTTCCGGGGCCCGCTGGGGGAGCTTACAGCGCTCCCCCAGACCCCCAAGCTAGTTTCGCCGGACCCCTGCTAAAGTGGATCATATTTCAATAAAAAAAATGTTCACTTTCTTTGCCCCCCCCCCTACCTGGAATTGGCTGGCGCCACTATACTGAAGCTAAACGCGTCAGTTTTGATTCTAGATTTTCACTGTATCTCGTTTGGAGGGTATGTTTTTAAGGAACGGTGTATCAGTTTCGATTTTGAGATTTTCCCATTCTACTTACTACTCTAACTTTATCACCTCAGTGCTTGCAGCATCTTGTTCAAAACTAGAATCAGGCAATATTCATTGGGTACACGAAAGTAAGATTGCCTTTATTAACTTAGTGAAGGCATGAAAATAACGTTAACAACCTTGAGTCCTCTTCCCTGGTTTATGTTCCCAGAAGAACAAGTATTTGCATATATTTCGCAGTTTTTCCTCCACTCAGCTATGTTTATTAAATTACAATTTGTTAAGAAAGTTTGCGAACAAGTACGTACGGAGACTCGCGGTCACGCACTGCGAAAAAAATGTAAGAAATATAATTGGGGAATTTCTGGTTACGTTCCAGGAGTGTTCCGTTTCAAAAATCGAGTAGCCACACTGAAACTTAGTGCACCACGATCGCCGTTCCGCCTGAGTCCTACTTAAAATTACATTTTCGGCCTCCGTTCCGGATACAACCATTGTTTACACCATGGGCAATATGTGATATAAGTACGATTATCAAGAAATTTGCTTGGAATTCAATAATCTAGTTGCATGAATTAGATTCTGGCACATTTTTAAAAGTTAAATAAGAATATACCACAAGCTTATAAAGAGTTAGGAACGAATAGTGTTTGGTAGTTGTTAAGGCTGTATGACAGTGCGTGACAGATTACATGCCCATTTTGACAAAGTTTTGTACTACACAATGGATACATGTTATAATAAATCTGAAAATGGCATGTTTTTCACGAGATGGTAGCTCAGTCGGTTTATGTAAACACTCCTTACTTTCCTATTTTTTGGAAAAGGTTCCTTATTTTCCTAGTTTTTTGGAAATATTCCGTACTTTCTTACTGATTTGGAAACATTCCTTATTTTCTACTTTTTTTGAAACAATCCTTAGTTTCCTACTCTTTTGAAACATTCTTTTTTTCAACATTTTTTAAAATTGCTCTTATCCTTGTTTATTACCAACTGCTTAAGTAAATTGATATGGGAGTGCAGTTTGTAATTTTTTTTATCATTTAAACATTTATATTCGGCAAACTAACCCTCGATGGGGATTTTAGCGAATAGTTGAATCATTACGTTAGTTTCATTTTCATTTCAAACAAAAGTAAACTGGCAGACAAATGTCACGGTACGCTAAAACTGTTGTACTGTTTACCTATTTAAAAAAAAATTATTTAGCTATTTTTTTCCTTATTTTCCACCATTTTTGATGTTGAAAATCCTTTGTAATTCCATTTCAAGCTAACATTTTAAGGCCTTCTTTGGTTTACAGTGTTTGAACACTTCTGGTCATTATTCAAGATTATGAGTGAATTCATATGGATCGACAGCGACTAATCCACGGAATGAAGAACAATACAGTTTAGCCTTAACCGCAGTTCAAACCTCGGTTTTACCCTTTTTAAGCTTGTCTCTCTTTTTTACCCTTTTATGCCTCTTTTGCCCTTTTCCTGGCTTTCTTTTTGCCCTCTAGGCCCTTTCTCTGGCTGCAGCACCAGCGTTTATCGGTTCAGAAAACCAAAATAGGGCATATTAGTTTTACAAAAAGGACAAAAAGGGCATTTTTGCCGAAAAGGGCAGGAGCAATGCCCCCCTTACCCCCTCCTATGCACGCCACTCAGGGCCATAGCTTATCAAAATCTGGCCCTGAGTGAGACCAAAGCAAGTGAAGAATTCAACAGCTGAAAGAAAATACAAAAATCAATAAAGAGTATACAAAAAAGTTACTCGTCTGTGAAGGAATGGCGCTGAAGAAGCTGTTAAAGTAAAATTAAAATTGTGCCTTTGTGTATGCACTGCATAATGCAGTATCGACGCATTACGCCTAAACTGCCACATCCCCCCTTCTTCACGGTATTACGCATAATTTATGCATGCGTTCCTAAACTTCACGGATATTGTTGTTGAGACATACTTTGTATAGTTGCATCCTTGCCCCGAGGATTTAATCATGGCTGCAAAACAAAAACAACTTCTTTTTTTTCTCTCTCGTAACTCTGTCTCCAGCCTTAAGGCTCCGTTTTATTTCCGAGCATTCCGTTGTGTTTATTACTTCTTTTATAGTACGATGAATTTTTAATCAAAAGAATGAACCAAAAAAAAAGCATTAAAAACCGCGCTATGAAGCAATTTTTTGACAGCCCCAATACCGCTACCACTAAAGTTAGTAAAGCCAGCAGAGTTGAGTAACATTTTTACACGATGTTGTAAAACACGTATACAATCTAAAAAAAAAAAAACAACAAACGCCCGTCGTAGCAGTTGGGTTACTGTAGAAAAAGAACATCGTCTAAGTCTTGGTTGATTAAAAACGAGATGCGATATACAGCCTAACGAGAAATGTTTTCGTCCGAACAGCAAAGACTATTCATCCCACAAAATGCACGCTGCTATAGTCTGTTCCACATTATGTTCGCAGGAAACTCACTGTATGACGCCACCTTTCCTTCCACTATGAGTGCAACAACATGTGGAACATCACACTCGCAGACTCGACAAAGTAACTGTTAAAAGTCTACGAGTGGGATATTTACGTGTGTCTGCACTAGTAGTGAAAGGAAAGTTGACGTCATGCAGTCAGTTTCAAGCAAACATAATGTGAAACAGACTATAGAATGAACTACACATCGAGCGTATATATGTCGGTGGGACCTCTGGCAGCACGCAGTCTGAACTGTGGGGGGCCGCGACCCGCTCGGGAATGATGCACATCTTGAAGCATCCGGTAACCCCCTGCAGGAATATACGAATAATAAACTTCCGTGTGTGTTTGCAATCAGAACTGTAGGCTGTTGACTCTTGCAAAAACAAAAGATAAGTAATAAAAAATGCTTCTGTTACAAGTCTAGGTACTGAAAGTCTGGTACAACGCTGCTAGCTACGACCGGTGTTTGTTTATGTCTTTAAAGGAGCCGGTTCACCATTTTGATAGCGTTGCCCATATTCTAAACACAGCATTAACGTCCCAGCTTCACCTTCACCCAATAGGCTGATGTGGGTCACGTGATGTGGCTTTCGTTATGAAAATTCGCGGCGCTGCTGCGAAGTGTTGTTCCTTTTTTAAGTTTACCGCTATTTTCTGTATATTGATTGAAGATTCAACGGTGCTGCATCTAGCAGTTGGAAATGTGAAAAGGCACCTTTAACTTTAGCCGTTGTTCTCTTTACATATACAATCTCTTTCCCATCATCAGACGACTTTAAAACTACTTTTTTTTTAAAGTGTGTACCTTGGTTAAAAAATCTGATTTTAATCTTCTAAGTTTAATCTTGTAGTGTGGTTTTTTTTTCCTTTAAAGATGACTGATGTTTGTTCAGAATCTGGACGGTGACTAGTTTCACCATCGTGTTACCTTTCAGTATTTTTTTTTAATGTTGACACATTCATAATAGAACAATTTATTAAGTTTAGTACACGATTTTTGTTTGTACTGATGGCCCCGTGTATATAATTTTAATCTTGTAATGTGTTTTTTTTTTTCGTTGAAAGATGACTGATGTGTTCGTAATCTGGACGGTGCCCTGTTTCAGCTTGATGTTTCAGCTTGTTTGTCGTAAAGTCGTTTTCACCTACTTTTAGTATTTAAACAAAGATTCTGGTGTTAGAAGAGAAAGATGATGATGCGTTAAATTAGATTTTTGAGGGGAATTCTAGTGTGTGCCTGTTCTGTTTTGTTTTATCTGCCACTGTCGTCACCAACATTGGGTTGGGAGTTATTTTCTTACCTATGTTGGCAGGCTGCCATTTGGCTTGTGTTGTACCAACAGTGATCGCACACGAGGGTGGTTTAACATTGAGAATTTGTGTTTTCGTTTCGCAAATAAAGCACCGTGCTCGACCTAAACTGAGAATTTTCGTTTTCTTTTCACTAAATGGGGACCATGGTCGGATTACACTGGGAAGAACCCGGCTCATCGAAACCGAAACCGATAGCGGACCTCCTCCTTCAGTAATTATACAGATCGAAGCTTTTCTCAATGCGCGCTGACTAACGAACCACATATCTATACAGTATATCTCACTTAGACGACGCTGCTTTGTTTTATGCCCTTATTAGGGAAATGATGTCAGCTTCGTTAATCGTCGGGTTTTTACGGAAACACCTCAAAGCTACTTCTCGGTTCAGATACACTTAATTTGGCGTATAAACTACACAAAAATTACGTTAAGCCTAATATGAAATGCCAATGACAATGCGAACGAAAATACAGGTTGGTTAATGAAATGCGATGGTGGAATGACGTCAGCTTCGTTAATCGTCGGGTTTTTCCGGAAGCATGAAGCTGCTTGTACTTTTCATTTGGCGTATAAACAACAAATATGAGGTTAGGCCTAATATGAAATGCCAATGCCGTAGCCGGCCGTAGCGAACGAAATTACAGGTTGATTGATGAAATGCGATGGTGGATGGTAACGCTACGCCAGATAAGAGTTAAACATCGTCAACAAAACATAAAAGGTAAACATTATAAACAAAACTAAACACCGTAAATCAAAATTACTTCATATGTCGAAATCGAGATTGCAAATCGAAACCGAATCCCAACACGAAATTCCTTCAGAAAATCGTTTAGAGAAAAGAAAACAAAAATTCTCAACCGAATTCCACTCGTGCTTGTATTAAATGTATAATTTGGGTGTTTTAATACAAGCACTCGTGGTATTATAACTGAAAAGACCATCCCTTTCCACTCAGTAATAATATAAATCAAAACTTTACTTGCCGACGGATGGTTATCGACGAACAAACCACAGATGTATGCATGATATCTCACTTAGAGGAAACGATTTGTCTCATTCTCGTTATGCCCATATTAGGGCAACAACGTCATATTCGTGAACCGTCGGACTTTTACGGAAACACGAAGCTGCTTTTCGTCAGGATTCGGAGCTTTTATGTTTAACTTCATTTATGAGCGGCATAAAAATAAAGTTTAGGCCTCCTTAATACAAAATAACAACACCGGAGCAAATGAATTACTGGTACGGCGACGATATGTGATGGGGTGGTATCACTACTCCAAATAGAGGAAAACGTCGTAAACATCGTTAACATATCATAAGCCTAAACCTCTTAAATCGAAATTACTTCGTAAGTCGAAAATCGAAATTGGAACTCGAAAACGAAACGCTATATAGAAATTATTTAGCAGAATCATTTTGTGGAGAGAAAAGAAAAATTCTCACACCAGATGTCACTCGTGCTTTTATGAAATCTGTAATTTACGCGTTTTACCACTCAAGTCCTTTCCAGCAAAATCCATCGACCTTTCGTCTAGGGAAATATAACCTGGAAAGGAATTTCGCGCCAGAACACACAAACGATCGATTTCATGGAAGAACTTGGGGTATTAAAGCCGATAATTTTTGTCCTTCCAGTTGCATTGTGTACGTACCAAAAAAGGCACCGAGCGCAGAACGAAGCGCTTTTATCCGCTTGAGAATGCAAAAGTGATCAAGAAAAATGATCTGCAATTAAACCAGGATGATATTCGTGCAACAGGAACACCAAGCTGAAATATCGTACCTTGCAGTAATATGGCAGGACTAAAGAGAACTGGTAAATATTATACTGGCAATACCACTGAGAGTTTGTGATTTGTTATAGTTGGAGATTCCAGGTAGCCGAGCTTGGATCCGACCGCTGTACCACGCCCACACCCCATAAACATGACTATTTCAGCGATTGTTCAGGGAGCAAGATACAGAGACCTAGAACCCACACCAGCTACCCAGGGTTCACCCAATGTGAGATCGTGCAACGCGAGTCCACAAATATAGTAACACAATCTTCAGTCCAAAACGAATATTTATTCAAGGCTAGGTTAGGTTTAGGTTAGGTTAGGTTAGGTTGTGTACAGAAATTGTATCATCCAGTGTGACACGTCCTTGTCCTCGTTAGGTGACGTATGGGCTTTTCCAGTCTATAATAATAATAATAATAATAAATTAATTTTGGTCCCCAACCAAAATGGCGACCAGGAAACGGAAGGGTGGCCCACTTACGCCGCCCCTAAATACGGTTAAAAAAAAAACATTAGTAAGTTCGCTTATGAAATACAGAGAGATCGCGGTCATGTAGGGCATGAAGAAAGGCCGAAAGAGTGTGGGAGCGTACAATGTCCTCAGACAAAGCGTTCCATGGCGAAGTGCGAAAAGCGAAGTGCAAAGAAGTTCAAGCGACAGTCAAGTCGTGACCTAGCCCGCCTAAGTTTCCATGAGTGTCCTCGTGTCGTAGAACTACCCACAAAGGAAAAATCAAGTGGGAACCTGTTGTGCACAATTTTAAAAGTCAGCGAGAGGTCTGCGTAGAGACGTCGTAATTCCAGCGGCTCCAGGCCTGAAATGCAGCCTAGTTGTCTTCAACGTTTCTGGCATCGTTAGGCCATTTATAAACACATACGGATAAAGTCTAGTTCTTAATGAACAGACGAATCGTGCTCATGACAGCACATCGGTTGTATATAGGCGGGAAGAAGAATGTTCTCAAAGGCCCTCGCATAAAAATGGCGTCGAGTAACAAACACACGCGACACAATTGGGTTGAAAGGGACAATAGGTACGCAATCACATCATCAACAATCCAGCAACTGAGAGGATGAGGGAGAAGAGAACAATGAGCGAAGGCAGGGATGCCTGAGTGAAATATCCACATAATTAGCGCAGTCATTAAAAGTAGTACATTCCTCCTGCCTTATAACAGCCACGCACTGATCGCCCTCCGCGCATATTACCATCACGCCGTTTCGCGAGACTCGGCGTAGTACAAGGCCAACTAAGATAGTAGCTGCATTCTTCGCAGCGAGGAATGCAGCTACTATCTCAGTTGGTCTTGGGCGTAGTAGACGAAACAGCGTGAACGCAAAAATTGTGTCGTCCCAAACCAGAAAGATTTTCCTATTTTAAAATCATACTTTATAACTTTTTAGCCTAGTGTCTTATAATTTTTCTTCGGCGATCTATTGGCATAAATAATTTTAATTTTTACCGCATTTTTCTTTTAGATTTTTGATCTCATGGTAATTATTAGCAAACGATTAAAATTAGTACATGCACACACCCAGATGAAACGTCCTGGTTATTGTAAGCGCGCAAAGGATCGTACAATCGCAGGTTGCAATTAAATTAGTTTCCGATGTTCAACAGAAAATCTCACAGCTGCCAGATTTTAAAACGAATTTTTAGCAAGGGATTGACTAACGGGAAGTAAATAGAGTTACTTTTGGGCCATACTTGATATGGCTGAGCGAGAAAAATTCCGTTGGGAGGTATGTATCTTTTAATACAACAACAAATTACTTATTATAAAAAGATGAAGTCAGTTTAGTGCGGCCGGCATACAGGCCTATAAAATGATATGCAAAAAAACATGAAGGTGTTTTACGGTATTCATAGATTGTTTACAAGTATTTGAACGGAATGAAACCGCTCTAGGTTAATTAAGTCGTTACAATTTAAAGGGAAGAGTGGTGTTTAAACTGGACAGCATGGGAAGAAAATTTCAGCAGTTATCGCATGTTTATTTAGCGATAACAAAGTACAAATTCTCAGTATTATTGTCAATTACCAGTATATTAATACCACAAGCGCCTACTTTATATCGATCATTTTTTGATAATCATGAGTTGCATTCCGAACTGAAAAAAAAAATACCACTGCGTGTACATACAAGGGTGTTTTTTAACAACTTGAGAATAGAATGAGTAATTGAGAAACATTTACTATAGGCAAGAGTGGTATTTGCAATGGGAATAACGCGTTGCATTAAACACAAGACGGAGGGACTCAGCGAAAAAAATTACCGAATAATTTGTACTTGTTATCGCAAAATGAATACATTGCCAGGCAATAAAGTAGAAATTCTTAATGGTTTTACTAGTATAATACAACAATAGGCTAGTTTATATTGATCATTTTTAGATAATCATGAGTTGCATTCCGAACTGGAATGAAAAAAAAACCAGGGCGTGTTTATCAACTTGGGAATGCAACGAGTGACAGAGAAACATCTTAACCAGGCTCGAGTAGTATTTGAAACGGGAATAACACGTTGCGTAAAAAACAAGGTTTGAGGGACCAAGGAGAAAAAAATTGCCGGATAATACCATCCGATGTCATGAGTGGTTCAATGAGTGATAGAGAAACAAATAACTAGGCAGAGTGGTTTTTTGTAACGGGAATAACACGTTGCATTTAAAACAAGATGGAGGGATTCAGCGGAAAACATTACCGAATAATTTATACTTATTATTTCAAAATGAACATGTTGCCAGGCAACAAAGTAAAAATTCTCAGTGGTTTTACCAGTAAAATACAACAAGAGCCTGGTTTATATTGACCATTTTTAGATAATCATGCGTTGCATTCCGAATTGTAAAAACACCCAGTGCGTGTCGAGTTTTTTTTTTTTATCAACTTTGGAATGCAACGAGTGATAGAGAACCATTTTAACCAGGCTCGAGTTGTATTTGAAGCAGGAATAACACGTTGCATAAAAAAAAAAAGATGGAGGGACTGAAGCGAAAAAATAACCATACGTGACCAGCTTATGACAAATACTCGGTGGAAGAGCTCATTTGAGGTCGTATTGTGCATATATCGATTCGACTTGGTGCAATCCACTGTTTTATTGAGAACATAATTTGTTAAGGAAGCTATTCCACTGTTTTTCTGTTAAATGCAGGGGTATACTTCAAACTTCAATCCCACCTGCTAACATTACTGGCGTTAACTGATTAAGAAACAAAGACGGAACGTTAAATGTCAAGAGTCAGGGTCTAAAAATCAGGAACTATAGTAGGAACACGAACAAGCTTTGACAGTAAACCTCAAGGTGTAAACTTTTGTCAGGAAGAGGCTGGTAAGCATTACACCCTGACTACTACCCGGTATAGTTACCTTGATCACTTAGTAAGCTATACTTTTGTAAATTTGACTTTGTAAATATAGTTCTATAGTATTTCGCACAGAACGTGCGTGTGAACGGTTGTAGTAGGGTTTTTTTTTATTTGTTCTATAAAGAACTTTTAAGAACACAATTTTCTTGTGAAGTTTGACATTTGACCGATAATGTGGAAAATTACTTTACGCAGCAGTTTTTAGCCTTCTAAACTGTTTCAGTCAGATTAAGTTGGGGATTGATGTAACATGTATAGAAGGATCTGCTTTAAAAAGTTTGTTTTGGTTAGAAATTAGTTAAAGGTTTTTGTGACTGTTCAGAGACTACAAATCCTGCACGTTCGTTTAACACATTCAAGAACACGCATTTTACTGGATTACTACATTGTCCAATTCTGTTTTTCCCCTTTGCAACGTCGTTTCTCTTCAAAGAAGTGACTCTCTTGAGAGACGAATAGGCTTTAGTTTAATCGAGTTTCGTATTTCTTGGACAAATCCAACTTTCTTCCCTTTCTGCACAAACCAAGCCCTTCCCGTAACCCCTATCCGCTCCCCACCTTCCCCTACCGTTTTCTCCAAAAGGCTACAATTTCTTTTTCCTTCTTTACGCCATTTCTCGCTTTTTCCCGGTTTTTTTTTTTTCATTTTAAGCTTTTCTGCCTACTTGTTCCCTTAAGTCTTCATGAAGAAAAAAAGCAAGAATAATAAAAAAAAAAAAGCTGGTGCCAGCTTCGTCAACAGCGCTTCGAACATGCGCCATCACTTCCTGTCCTGCGTCGTAGCAATAAATCAAGCAGCCATTGAAATTGTGTCGTCCAAGAAACCTTTCGTTTTCGTCGGGCCAATAGCGTTTGGGACTTGGAGGGGGGGGGGGAGTGTTGTGGTAGCAGGAAAGGGGTGCGGAGGGGGAAAATAAGTTGTTGATCACCGGGACTCATCCGGAGTCAGTGCCACGTAAGAGATGCTTTAAAACCTGGTGTTAAAAAACGAAGAGCTGATAATATGTGACTACCGCTTCCCAGATTTCCAGCTGTGTTGCCTAGCAACTGTTTCATCCACTGACTGTTGACGGTTAGAGATCATTACATTAAAGTAGTCGTCAATTTTAAATCACAGCTCAGATCACTGATCCCGACGACTGATGTGTGTTCCCAATCTGCTTCTATTAATCTTCTGTCCAGGCAGACTCTACAGACGCCTTATACCCCAACTCCCTTTTTCATATTGCAGTGTGTGTATACCAGTGGCGCTAGCCATAAAGCCATCCACTCATTGATTACTGATGTCTACTACCAGCTATGTTACAGTAGTGGCCCTTTCTACGTCACTTCCTGTTTGTCATAGTGCAAATTATGATGACTTTAAAAAATGTTTGCAACAGGATGTTACATCGCTGCACTATCGCTAACTACAACCTGGCTAGTTGTCTTTTGTTTGCAGGCATGCTTCAAGTGGCCGAACTCTTGGTACACTTCATTTGTCGATGAGTTTGACGACGAAGATGATAAGTAAAGCGTAAAATGTTACTAGTGGTAACTTGAAAGTTAAACTGTAGTTAAAATTAGTTGAATGACCCGAATTAAATAATGTGGGCTCCATGTAGAATTAACCTAGACTATTCCATTTACCTTCGAGGGAAGCCTAGGTTGACTCCTGGATGCCGCTAGGATAGGTCCCAGGTAAAGCCCGAACAAGTGGCCTTTTGGCATTGTGTAGAACTCTTACGACTCCAGCGTCATGACGTGGGACGACCCGAGCTTGCTGCGCCTGCAGCGATTTTGGCTCTTCTCTAGGCATTGTCTGGCTAAGGGTGAAGTTTAATGTGAAGTTTGCGACAAAATTTGAAAGACCACGTTCATTTAAAAGGTAGATAATATTGGGGAGTAGAAAGCAAGAGAATGGCACGAGCTTTCGTGAAGTTTAAATGGTTCATTAGTCAAAAAATGGTAAAGCTAAGTGTTTGTTGAGTTGTGTTTGCCATGTACTGCTTTTTTTTTATAGATTTGAAGGCATAATTTACAATTTAAATTCTCAGAGGAAGAAGTTGAATAATTATGCTAGTGCTTAAGTGAGATTAAAAATTAATTACTTAAAATGTTGTCGATTAGCTTAAATGCTGGATTGCTGAAAAGCGTAGTCATAATTTATGAATTTTGTAGCCTTGCTAAAGTTTAAATTCCGTTGGTCAAAAACTTGCAGGCAGAGTGAAATTTACTTATTTTGTGGTACTAGGCCAGAAAACCGTTTACTATAGGTACAAGTTCAAACTCATTTAAATACATTTAAACGGTTTTCAAACGGTTTAAATAAATTTAAATGAGTTTAAACTTGTACCTATAGTAGAGAAAAACCATAAAAAATACTATATACGTTGGTTACTTATAACTTATATATATATAAGAACGTTATATGAGATGTCATTTTGCCATCTAATCGTTTAAGATTTAAGGATACTCTGTTTTCAGATTAGGGTACTGCTTACTTTGGTATGACATTTAGTTTTCTGAAAATTCGGAGTTTTGGGTGAATTTGACAGTTGAAAAGATTAACCCTAGTGAACTTAGTTTCGTGTAACTAAGCTGGTTTAGCGTTTGAAGGTTTAGAAGTGTTTTCACGTTATGGCCAAATTTATAAAAGTTGCGTGAACTTTCAATGCTGAATTACGAAAGTTAAATTGAAATGGTTTTCTTGATATAAATGATGCACGCAATTTTGAGTTTTGGCTTCATTACAAATGTTTAGTTACTTTATTAAAGCTTTTTAAGGCTGGGAAATCTCATTTAAGAAAGCTCATTTGAAAAGCAATTATGGAGTCGAATTGATTGACTATTTCTGGTACTCTTTTAAGTCCAATCGGTGACTAGGTGTTTGATTTTGGTATGTCCAGTTGTCCACAAACCTGCCACATCCTCACCCATCATTGATTGGGGGGTGGGCGAAGCGATTGTTACTGGAGCTACACCAAGAGTTCACAAACTGTTTGAAATGTTTGGCTCAGCAAGTTTGAGAGCTGATCAATCTACTTCGAATGTGAAAATTGCATTTTCGAGCCTATGATGTCCCTGACACAAAGC